>JACXGK010002378.1:9246-31314 GCA_016801125.1 Novumbra hubbsi | reverse complement strand
CGCCTTTTGTTTGTAATACTTTAAGACAGGTCTTATATCTGGTATAGTTAAATTGCATCCTGAAGTAGACTTTTATGGTGCATTTTCAGAGTATGATGCACTGGCGAAGGTCATCCAGCAACATCCAGATCGCCATGAAACCCTGAAGTAAATGTTATTTTTTCTTTCTGTACTTATAAATTGATGCAGCCAGCATGTGTCTTGATGCAGATATTTATGTTTTTGGGCCCTGCTTTCCCCCCCTTGACATCAGGCAGTTGGAGGCACTTGACAAGGAGCTCCAGCAGCTGTCCCACATTAAGGAGAATGTGGAAGATAAGGTTGATTTCCCTCTTGTGTTCTGTTTGTCATCCTAATCGAAGCTGTATTTGTATGGTGTTATGTCATGTTTATGTTTCTATGACCCTCTCAGCTGGAGTTGCGGAAGAAACAGTTCCACGTGCTCCTCACAACCATCCAGGAACTTCAGCAGACACTGGAGAGTAAGTACGATCCTATTTCCTGAATCATACTTTTACATGTATTTGTTTGTAATGTAACCATTAGCATCTTCTACCTCCGTCATGGGGAAGGATGGACATCCTGTGCTTGCGTGGTTACAAGTGGTCTGTGTTTGGGAGGCAGTTAAACATATTGCCAAATTCTCTAAAACAAAGGCTGGAGGCAGATCAACATTAAATTCTTTGGCAACTTCTCTGGCTGAGATTTGGTTGTAGTATATCGCTCTGGATTGTTCATTGATTGTGATCGATTTCAAAGATTAACATTAAAAAATGCCAGATGGCCTGGGGCAATAAAAAATGACAAGTGAATCTTATGCATGTACACAACAATAGCATAGCATCCAAAGCCCCGGTTTTCTCCAATGGCTGGGCCTGTATGAACACTATTCAGTCTTTTTGCCACTAGGCCAGTAAAGTTATGGTAGTCAATTCACCTCTTGTACCCCTCTAATGTCATTTTTTTTGTTTTCTCAGATGATGAGAAGTCAGAGAATGAAGACACACAGGAAAGCTCCATGGAGAATGGGGAATGAAAGGCATCTTGCCAAATAATGTGGAATTATCTGTCGTTTTATTGTTCAGTGGGTATTGTTTTTATATGACCTAAATGCATTTTGATGAATAAAATTGTCCATTGATCTTCCACTTCCTCATATCAGTATA
This sequence comes from Novumbra hubbsi, assembly GCA_016801125.1. NCBI lineage: Eukaryota > Metazoa > Chordata > Actinopteri > Esociformes > Umbridae > Novumbra > Novumbra hubbsi. The sequence goes on along the minus strand of JACXGK010002378.1, from coordinate 30,148 downwards.
TTTGAAACATTAAATTCACTTACACACTTTTAAAAGAAAGGTTTCCATTTAAAAAAGTACAGCATGACATCTCTACACTGAGGAGGACATGAGACAAAGTGCCAAATTGGCATGCCTAATAGATACTGAGAAAACACAGACAATGGGAATGGTCTTTAACATGCAAGTCACTGGTCCTTCCACAGACTAAGAAGACTCAGCCTACATTATACACGCATGCTAAAACTCCACTAGGTAGCTGCGTGCCTTCAAAAGGCGTTTCAGTTTACTCTGCAGTCCCGCCCTTTTACAGCCAATGTCCAGGTCCTCCTTCAGCAGGTGCTCAGTGTTCTCCTTCTCCTGCAGAGTCTGAAGCATTTCCCTCTGCAGCTGGGCAGCGAACTCCTGCATCAGCAGGTAGCGGATCACCAGAGGAATCTGATCAGCCAGACGCTGACTGGCAATCTAAATGTAGTCAAAACACACCTAATAAATATTGTGTACCGATCCATCCTTTGTCTAACTCCAGATGCATGCTTGATATAGCAAATTCATATCTAGCTTTTTAGAAATTGGGATATTTTGGAGCTAGCGTTTCAATTCCACTTTAAACAAGCTCTTAGTTCTAGTTGAAAGACATCCTGGAAAAGGCAGGTGTATATGATGGATAAATACCAGTGTTCTGAACATTACCTTGGAAATAATTAACCACACAGCACATTGTTCTTGTCCCCAAGATAATGTACAGAATGGAGATGTTTTTCCCACTTATACCATTTTAAAAGCAACCCCATAAAATATTTAAAAGTAAAAACGACTTAAGTTTTGATTATATATACATAATAATAAATAATGCTTTATCAAGTTGTTAGGTCTGAAGTTCTAATATAAATAAACAACTATGTAGCAACTTTAGCAAACAGAAAATGAGAGCATAATCACAAATGAAATTGTAAATATAAAGAAACAATGTGACTGCTAGTAAATAGTTGCTCATGTTGTGTGATCAGGTCAATATTTTGAGCTACTTAAACATCTGGGTCAGAATATAACAAGGAAAACAAAAACAGCAGAAATTCACAATTATGAACAAAATTACCAAATGTTTGCTAGGAAAGGTTTGCTTATGTTTTGTCGGAAAATGTCATAAGCTGGATAAATGTCTCTATATTACAGTCCAGAAGACCTCCAACTGAACATTTGTCAATAATAGTATGCATTCTAGAACTCATTCTTTCCAATCTGCAACAGATAATTCACAATACAGTGGCATGAAGATGATTAACAGAGTACTTACACAGTAGTAAGACTTAAGGTGCATCATCATCTCCTGTAGACTGGCATGGTTATCCGTGCAGAGGTAATTAACCTGAGATAACTGTACCATGCGTTCTTCTTCCTGCTTCTTCTTAATGCCCATCAGGCCGTGATTGTATGTGCTGTCCTGTGTGTACACTATCAGTTCCATCTTGAACTGGGTCCTCAACATGGATTCAGCTATACTCTCATTAACCTGCTTAATGGTCTCGATCTTTGTCTGTGGGTCAAACCAACATGAACCTGTAATTAATGTAGTTGTAGCAATGTACACAGTGTATACATGTACAGAATATCTTGTCTTTTATTCACATATGGGTTGATGACCAACTGGTAATATTAGGGAAAAATGCTGAGATTAATCTTGCAAGGTGGGGAATATACCTTAGCTAATTTAAGAAGGTTAGGAAATCCGATGAAGCTGCTCTGAGCCAGCATTAGGAAAACTTTCTTAACCGCATCTAGAAAAAGGAAGTAACAACATGAAAAACACAGATACATAACATAGTACTGAAACAGGTTACATGACAGATTACAATATACATTGTTCAGCAAAAAATAACTATAAATAAAGAATCCCTAACTTAATTGCACCATACAGTAAGTTAAAGGGACAGTCTAATATTTTTGCCCACTGGTTGTTGAAGTGGGCCTTTCAAGCCAAAGAGGGTCCCAGTTTGTGCACTGTGTCATCAAAAACGTTTTCCCAACCTGTTTAAATATTTTGAATATTTAAAAGACCCACGAGGCACCATCAATGTTGATGGTTAACAACTACGCAAAGCACTTTAGAAAAGGGTCAGCTCAGCTGGGGAACACTTCGAACCTCAAGTTCCATCTCCGTGAGCATAATGCCACGAAATATACAGAGATCAATGTAAGTGAAAATGTTATAGCATGTGGGCCCAGAGGCGGAGCTTAAATGTGTGTTGAAAAAGATACCTCAATCAGAATCAAATAATATACCGTATTTTTTGCACTATAGGGCGCACTAGATTATAAGGTGCACTGTCAATGAATGGTCTATTTTCGATCTTTTTTTCATATATAAAGCGCACCTGACTATAAGGCGCATCAAGCGACACACACACTGTAATATTAGGGTGAAGCACAGTATGTATTACTCCGCGACGCTCGTGGCTACGGTAGCCGTAATGCTGCAAGCGGTGCGGCTTTGTACTTTACCAAAGTCGTACTAAAACATTTTGACTTAGCGACGTGAGCGCCTTGTACCACACAAAATCGCTTTGAGGTCAGTAAGCAAAACCAGAATTAATCCATATATAAGGCACTTCGGATTATAAGGCGCACTGTCGTTTTTTTTGAAAATTAAAGGCTTTTAAGTGCGCCCTATAGTGCAGAAATTACGGTAATGACTTTTTGCTACATACAATTAAGTTGACATTGTGATAACATCTAGATTTGTTTTGTTATTTCATAATGCATTTGTATGATCGACCACTATGAGACCTGATGTGACGGTGGGGCCCAGTGTTGCCATAGGGTCGCATGGGGGTTGTATAGAAGAAATTGTATTAGTACTGTTTTTAAGTGGAGTCCGCAGGGTGAGTTGCCAGTATATTGTCAGTAGAATACACTGGATGTAATGTTGGATCTTGCCAGCTCTTTTGCTAAGGTTTTGAACTGAGGAAGATAAGGTAGCTTGCTTACATAAAAAAAACATCTAAAAATTGAACGTTTATATGTCTGCTACTCAGAGGGGAAAAGCTATACATTAAGTAAAATTAAATATAATATGTGCCCTTGAGAAACGTTTTTCGTAAAGTTGTTGAACAGCAGAAGCATGAGCTGAAGGTTATTAGGCTACAACAAAACTTACTGCAGATTTTTGTGTTTTTTTAATGCTCACTTACTGCATTTTTGTGTTAATTGCGAAAGTCTGACTACCCCTTTAAGAGAAACGTTCTCAAACATACATACTGTACCTGAAATCTCCTTCAGCTTCTTGATGGCAGGTTCTTCAAGTTGTTTGATCTGGTCCTTCACCATCACCTCAAATGTCCTGTAGTTGATAAAACCCGGGAGTTCCCTTCCACGATAGGTCTTCTCATAATCCGCCACCTCTTTCTCAATCCTCCGGTTAACTGCAATGTACAAAAGGATGTTGCTCTGCTGTATTACACTTAAGTGTGTGTGTGAGCCTTTCATGTCAAATATACATTGTAGTGCAGAGCCTGTGGTCTATAAGTAATGCTCTTGGCTTAGAAAGATACATATTGCTTTCTGAAAGCTCAGACTTGAACACATTTGTCGGGAAACCTGAAGATCGCAGTCCACTCAGTTACTTCCTATCCAATCTGACAGTTTGCAAAGATTTGCAATACCCAAGAAGACTCTGTGATCAGTGTGGTCCGGGGCTCACAAGCAGTCTGGGGTCCCCTGGTGGACGGGGGCCCTAAGCGGCCGCTTTTGTTGCTTATGCATAGGGCCGGCCCTGGCTTTTAACATTTTATTAAAACAATTTTGAGTATTTTTAGATTATTTTCATAATAAGATGCATTAGAAGACAAAAAGAAACTAGAACAGCTACAATTCCAAGGAAATTGTAAAGTGGGGTTGCCGTCAAACCAGCTCTGTCCGGTGTCCAGCTGTGTACTGGCAGTAAATTAACACTGGACATCTCCCAAATACAAAAACAAAGATATGTCTTATTACCTAGCTATCTCCCGCATAAAAAATTACTGAATAGCTGGCAAAAAGGTAGCAAAATACCTTCAGCCTTACCTTTGACAAAGTAAGTCCAGAGGTCGAAGTCAGTGCCATTTCATTGTCACTGCATAAACAATACTGTAGCTAGCTAACATTACTTGCAAACTTCAGATCCGGCAGCCATTTGCATGGCCTGATTCTGGAAAGTTTGTTTATGTAAGTTGCTAGGCAACCAAAGTTCAAATACAAGAACAAGAATATGTCCCATTACCCAGCTAGCTAGCTACCTATCTCCCTCATTAAAAAGGCTGAATAGCAGGCAAAAAGAAGAATAACTTCTGCCTTACCCTTGACTAAATAAGTCCCATGGTCGAAGTCAGTGCCATTTCATTGTCACTGCATAAACTGTAGAGTAGCTTTACTTGCAAACTTCAGATCCGGCAGCAATTTGCATGGCTTCATTCTTGGCCTTATTGCTTAGTGTGGCTAGCTACCCTTCGGTCAGTGTGGCTATGTTTTTTGCCACAAAAACTATTTTAAAAATGTTCTTGCAACAAAACCTTTCACAAAACAAATTCATTGTAAACGAGACACACATTTAGATACCTGTTATATCTCCGTACTGCAAGAACTGTAGGAGGAGTTAGGGTCGCTATAATAATTATAAATAAATAAATATAAATGTGAAATTGCATAAAGTGGGCTGGTGGAGTCAAATTAAATTAAATAAAAAGTTAAAATAAATTAACGCAATTAACGCAGCAGCTTTTTTGAGTGAATCACAAACACTATAGCCTCGGTTTTAACACCTTACAATTGTAACAGCTATTGTGAGTTAATGATGGGAAGTTCAGATCTACTGACTAGGATCTTTGAATCTCATTCAGCAAAATGAAACATATTCTTTCAAGTAATTTTGTTCTTTCGTTCATTCTACTCAAGGGCTGGGTGTCTGACATTTAATCCCTAATGCTGATTACGTCCACTATTGCGAATGTACTCTTAAATCATGTAATAAAATGAAATAATCTATTAAATCTAGTGGTCAGAACTCACAAGCAATCTGAGGCCCCCTGGCGGATGGGGGTCCTAAACTGCAGCTTTTGTTGGTTATGCCTAGAGAAGGCCCTGGCCAGAACTATGTGTAGTTTGTAAATTCCAAATTTGCTTTCATTAGATTTAATCTAACAACAATACTATAGAGCTGTCCATTTCCTATTTATAGCATTCTGAGCCTTTTCAGCCTCTTGCACTCAATCAGTTACAAGGTCATGCGATTAATTGCAATTAAAAAATGCGATTAATTGCAATTAATCAATGCAAATTGTGCAATTAATTTGTGATTTTTTTAAATGATTCCCGGCCCTAATAGAGACCAATTGAAGACCGTTTGTGGTATTAATCAATGTTAAAGTTTACAAAGCTGGCCAAAAATTAAATTGGCATTTTACCTTACTCCCAAACTATGCTTTTTCTGTACCCCACATTCCAATTCATTGTTATATAATTCACTTTCATTGGGTTTTGTGTCTGCTTTAATGATAATTGTGCTATTACAGTTTACTCCGGAGTGATCAAGGTGTATCTTCCAATTCCCAAACTCTGTTCTGAGTGTGGAGAAGATGTTGAGTCGAGCTGCACTTTTCAGCTCCTCCCCACAGCTCAGATTGATGGCATCCTGGGTGAACGCTGTCACTTTCTGAGCCACAAAAAAATAAGTAATTACAATTGATAGATGGAAAGTGAGACATTTGTAGACCTGTAAATACAAACAGCTATGAATATCATCCAACTTTCAACCCAATGACAATAGCAGCCATATATATTTCATTTTTATTGTGTTGCCCCTTTGTTGTTGTCACTTATATTGTAGTTGTATATGAATGTGTAAATGCAAAAAAAGAAATACTAATATGAAAATGGCAGTGATGAGTTTGGGACAACAGAGTAGACTGAAGGAGAGGGAAGGTAAATCAACCGGTGTGTTTAGGCAGTGCAACTCACATCAATCAGGAAGTACAGCCTGTCTGCAGGCTCCTCGGGGGGTCCTGTGCCATATCTCTCCAGCTCTGCATGCGTTTCTGACAGCTTTGCCTGAATCTGGTCTTCTAGCCGAGGCAGGGATTTCTAAACAGTGCATAGAGTCATGGCTTATCGGAACCGTCAGTATAAAAAGAAAATAGAAAATAGAAATAAATTCAAAGATGAGAAATTTACCTCAATATGATGCACCAGTTCAAGAGTTAATTTTTCGGCCAGTTTGGGGATTGTGGCAAAGCCCTCATTATAAAGGGTGCTGCCAAAAAGATTTACAATTGTACAAACGGTACGGTTACCACACAGCACTTTAACTGAAACCCTCCATGAAAGTTGAAAAACAGACATCTGATCCACTGCCCTTTCAAGACAGCAAACAACTGACCTGAGATGAGCATGATCTTTGAAGAAGGCCTTCTCCCTCTCCGTGGCTTCGGACAGTGCAACTTGCTCCAAGATCTCCTTCTGGCCCCTGCACTTGACTATCATGTAACCCTTAGTCAACTGGATGACCTCATTATGAACTATGTCCACCACCATCTCCTCAGTGCCTTTGTCTACCAGGTCAGGCTTGGTCAGGATCCCTGTTTAATGTGAAGCACGCACAAAAGTGATGCATTAATGGTAACTAGGTTTCTACACACCATTACGTACCATATGTCTATACATTAAATAAATACTAAGGACTCACTCACCTAATGTCCTTTCCCCTTCAGGGTCAACCTCCTGTGCCATTTGCAAAGCCTCTGTGGTAGCTATGTCAACATTGCATGGCACAACCACCAAGTTGATTGTTTCTTGTTTCGTGATGAATTTCCGTATCAGTCTTTTAATCTATAAATGAATACAATTGTTATAAATAGTATTGTGCGTGACTGAGTGACCTGTCATTTTAGTTTCTGGTCAAAAACACTAATATTGGATTGAAGGGGTGTACCTGTTCCCCAATGTTTTCAGGTTGACCCTTGACAGCTACCCGAGCGATGCCTGGCAGGTCAATGAGTGTGAGATCTGGGATATCAGGGGAACCAATCTCCAGGCTGATGAGGTCGTCACAGATCCCAACCCCCACACCTGCCATTTCATCTTGAGCTGGAGGGAGGAACAACACACAGAACACCACTACTAGAAGCTGCACTGGGACAAACATATAGAACACCACTGCTAGTACCTGGAGGGAAAAACAACATATAGAACACCACTACAAGAACCAGGGGAGGAACAACATATAGAACACCACAACTAGAACCAGGAGAGGAACAACATATAGAACACCACAACCAGAACCAGGGGAGGAACAACATATAGAACACCACAACTAGAACCAGGAGGGGGAACAACATATAGAACACCACAACTAGAACCAGGAGAGGAACAACATATAGAACACCACAACCAGAACCAGGGGAGGAACAACATATAGAACACCACAACTAGAACCAGGAGGGGGAACAACATATAGAACACCACTACTAGAACCAGGAGGGGGGACAACATATAGAACACCACAACTAGAACCAGGAGGGGGGACAACATAAAGAACACCACAACTAGAACCAGGAGGGGGGACAACATAAAGAACACCACAACTAGAACCAGGAGGGGGGACAACATATAGAACACCACAACTAGAACCAGGAGGGGGGACAACATAAAGAACACCACAACTAGAACCAGGAGGGGGGACAACATATAGAACACCACAACTAGAACCAGTAGAACACCACTACTAGAAAATATCCGGTTTCTAATAGCACAACAGTGAAGACATTTTATTTCAGCAATTTTTAATTCAGCCGTTTAAAAGCTCCCAATTTCAAGGTATAGCCAAACAAAATAATGTAAATGCATGTTCTTATGGAATACAACATTTGAATAAATACTTTTGGGGGATCATGCGAAGGACCCCCAGCAGTAGCAATGGGGACCCAGGACCCATACCCAAATACCCAATAATTAAATCATGATTGCATCTTGGCCTCCTATTTTATTTCTAGACTGCAAACTTTTTTGCCAAAGTTTTGATTAGTTTGCTGGTCCATTTAATTTCAATTTCTTCCTCCATAATGCAGGCCTATGGGTTTAATCGCTAAAAACTTATTTTATTAGGGCCCACCTTTGCGAATTTTCTTCTCCACATCAGCGGGATCCTCGATCTCTTCCTCGTGGTCTTGGTAGCAAATTCTTCCGCTCCATTCCTCTCCTTCTCGCTTCCTTTTCATCTTCAGCTCGAGAGGGCATCTTGTTACAATTCCTAACAGAGTTAAATCCGTTAGATATTAAATAAAACTGCAAGAAACCAAGAAAAAAGCAGTCCCAACTACAGCAACTTATTCCACATTGAAATAAATGTTTTGAGCGAGGTAAAGATAGTTTCATAATGGACATTGGGTGGGTATTCATTTTGTCATGTCAACAGCTATTTGAAGTCAAGCTAAATTGCGATAAGACTAGAATCCACACCTTACTTTTCTTTCAAAAGTAGTTCTTTCTTTTACACTTTTTGAAAATCTTTAATACCTCCAGGCAGGGCTGGGACCAAAAATGGTCTCTGGCGTTGTTGGTGACTTTAATAGGGCAAATTTGAGGAAAGTCTTGCTAAAATACCACCAGCACATCCCTGTCCCTCATCATCTATCAGCACCCCTATTTAAGTTCCCCGTCCTCACTACCCGGTTGGCAGTTTAAACAAAGTGCTATGCAAGATCACTGCTACGTATCTAGTTTTTGGCTCCTGCGTATATCACGGTATTTGGCTTTCCAGCCGTTTCCTCTATAACGCAGTGTTTGGCTTTCCAGCCATTTTTCCTATACAACGAAAAGCTCACCACACCTGACCGTTTCGTTCCTTTTGTTTCATCCGAGCCCCAACGCTCTACACAGCTTGTTCCCACCGAGCTCACCTACACCTGCTCACTGTTTCTGAACTCATTCACCAAGTCGCGCGTTTGGATCCCAACCATTGCTCCGCTCAACCGGTATCCTTACAAAGTTAGTTAAATGCCCTATATCATTTCACAAATATGAGGAAAGTACACAAATACAGAACAACCGTTCTTTGTTTGCGGATCACACCTTCATTCTCCTCCCAACCTACAGACAAATCCAGACATAACAGGACAAACCGGTTCTTCCGACAGTTCAACCCTGGAGCTAGGGTTACCACTCTCCAGGGGGTCCAGTTGCGAATGGTGGCAGCTCCGTTAAAATCGGAAACGTAAACAATAAAAAAATGATATTGATTTTTCTTTATCGACACTATAAACGAGAAACGATTAGATATTGGATTGTGTGACATAACCGCTATAAACCTAACTGTTTTGAGCGTTATCTACATAAAAAAATGAATACGGAATTCTCTATTAATTCCAGGACTGCTTGAAAACAGACGGAAACATGTACAATGACTCAGTAAAATCCACGGCTTTTTTTATTATAATTTTTTTAACGTTTTTATAGGAGCTGTTGACGTTTGAAGTCAGAAATGATACCAAAAAAAATAAAGAGTGAGGATGTAGTCTATCCTATCCCGTCCTATCCTATATTCAAAATCTGTAATTTTCATATTTCCTTGACTTCCTAGCTATTAACAAGAGTATATGAATAACCACCGAATGTCTATTAGCCTTTTTTCTAGTGAATTATGTTTGTTTTAATTAAGCAAATTAGTGTTTGCGTCACATTGTGATCATATCATAAAATTATATGAGCAAGCTTATTTTAATAAAATACCCACCGCTTCCCCTTGGCAATGCCACACCGGACAGCGCCTCTAGTACGGAGCTCTTCCCGGAACTCTGGTCCCCTATTACGGCGATGGCTGGTAACGCAAGGTCTTTTTCCACTCCTAGGGAGCGGAGTGAGTCGATGAGGTCGATACAGGGGCGCACCTTCTCCTCATAGTGTTGGTTAAGCGTGTTATTCATGGTGTAGCCTGTTCTTATTTAATGAAAGATTTACAGATGCCACTGAGAATATCGAAAGCTTTTCAAATGTGTCCTTTGACAGTACCTGCTCAGCTCCAGTACCTCTTCAGCTGGTCAAATTCATAGCCTAATGAAACCGATGTTATGTCATTCTTGAGAAAAACATTAGTGTGGAACATGAAACTTAAAGGTAAGTTTCACATTCGTTTTCGGTACAACGGAACAGCACTGAACGCTGTTAGTTAAGTGCCCTGCATCCTCCTGAGACCCAGTGGGAACAATTATGCTGAGATGGGTTTCAAGAAGAATCAGAATCAGCTTTATTATCAATCATTTACATTTATTTATAAAGGTATTTTTACATCAGCAGTCACAAAGTGCTTTTACTAAACACCCATCTTAAAACCCCATTGAGCACGCAACACTAGGATTGAAGCAAGTAGGTTTACCCATACAAGGAATTTGCTTTGGTGAGATGGTGCATGACAAAAAAACACTGTAAATGGTATTAGTTAAAAAACTAAAATAACACAGTTAACATTAAATATAAAATGTGCAAACATTTACGGAATAGTAGCATAAAGTGCAATGTGCAAAGAAGAAAGCCCAGAGAAGTGCATTAATGTAACGCATACAAACCTGTAATGTCAAATTAAGTTATGGGGCAGAGGGGGTCAGTGAGGGTCAGTGAGTGTCATCTGCCCTTATTGATGAGGCAAGCTGGGAAAAAACTGTTCTTGCGGCGTGAGGTGTAGGTCCTTATGGACCGTAGCCTGCATGCCGGTCCAGTGACTGAAACAATTTGTGTCCAGGGGGGGAGGGATCAGCCACAATCTTTCCTGCACGCCTCAGGGTCCTGGTGGTGTACAGGTCCTTGAGGGATGGTAGATTGCAGCCAATCACCTGCTCTGCAGATGGAATGAAACGCTGCATCCTGCCCTTGTCCTTGGCAGTGGCAGCAGCGTACCAGATGGTGATGGAGGACATGAGGATGGACTCAATGATGGCTGCAGCACGTGTAGAAGTGCACCATCATTGTCTTTGGCAGCTTGAACTTCATCTGCCGCAGGCTGTACATCCTCTGCTGTGCTTCTTTGGTGATGGAGCTGGCGTTTAGCTCCCACTTTAGGTCCTGATGATAACGTTGATAATGCCCAATAAGTGAAAGGACTCTGTTTTGAGGACTCACACAGGGTGATGGGGGCGGGTGGGGTTGGGTTGTTCCCAAAATCCACAACCATCTCCAATGTCTTCAGAGCGTTGAGCTCCAGATTGTTCTGCCTGCACCAATTCACAATGTGGTCAATCTCCCACCTGTAGGCAGACACATCCACACCAAAGATGAGCCCAATGAGGGTGGTGTCATCTGAAACTCCAATAGCTTGACTGATTGATGACTGGAGGTGCAGCGGTTGGTGTACAGGGAGAAGAGCAGAGGAGGAAGGACGCAGCCTTGAGGCGATTCAGTGTGTGGCCCCTACCCCTGCTGAGGTGGGGGAGGTGGGCTGGAGCTGGAGGGATGGAGGCATGGGGGATGGCGTCAGGACTATCCCATTAAAATATCATTTTGGCAGGTAAGAAAGAACTATTGCACAATTTACAGTATAATGATTTACTTGCAAGGAAAGCCTAGTTCCCTTCCATCAAAGTGACTGGGAAGTATTTCTAAAGAATCATAGTTACAGTCAATACTTTATACATATTGGGTGGAGACAAGATATTTGCATATTCATCTCATGCAAAAAACACATCATGCTTTATCCTGTTCCATGGGGCAAAATGCCCCCTTCTTTCTCTAGGGTAATAAGGCATCTTAAATGGCTACATAGCTATAGATCAAAGAACAGATTCTGTGATAGCAAGAACAGATTGTCAAACGGTCACAGGACTCAACATACAAATAGGTGTCACACACAAAGACCAGATCTTCTTCTCCAATGTTTATGATGCCACTAACATTCCTCTTACTTTTCCAAAGTGTCTCTTCCTGAAGTCACATAACATAACCAGGTTTATATATCAGTTATATTACCGCAACACCGGTCACTGTTTACATGGGTTCTTACCAATCCACCTCGTCCACTCACAGTAAGGTAACACTCTAATTCTGTTGGCTGGCACCTTTTGCTTACAGATGAGTATCTCTCAGAAATAGAAGTAACTAATCACTTTAGTCAGGTTTGCAGCTTGATAACTTGAATTCCAAGGCACAGAGACAGATTTTTATGTTAGCTTATTCGTGTTGAGCATTATTTAGATTATTGTGACATAACACCACCATTAAATCATCATCCTATCGCTTTAGTATCCACACTGAGGAATCTGGGCTTGTGTTATGTCTGGGTACTGAGTGGCCCCCGGGACATTAGCTTGGTTCTGGTTGAAGGGTAGATGAGGTGCTGGAGTCAGTGGCTGGCCCATTAGAGATCAATGCCAGGCTACCAAGCTCTTTGACCAGAGAAAGAACCCAGTGAGCATGAATCTGTTCAACATCTTTATTAGCATTGTTCAAAATGCTTAGAAATATAATCCACAGTCAGTTATACTTGTTTACATTATATGGTTACACAGACAGAATATCAAGTACGTACATACGTTCATTATTTCTTTTTTTTTAATCTGCAAACCACATGCTTTGAAGTTCAAGAGACAGGGTTGCACAACTGATTATCTTCATATATTATTAGACAGTCTCAGAAGTCTATTCATTGCACAAACTTTCGAAGGATTCATACAAACCTGAATTTCATTGATGATAGAATTCAAGACAGTCATATGACATGACAGATCAAACGCATTTTGTTTTTTACAAGGTAATCATGGCCTTTTGTAACTGAAGTCTAGATAGCTCTAGGAGGCGTGTGACATTGCCTGTATTTGAATCATGACTGACCTTTTGGAAACAATGGGGTTACAAACACTTTTACCATCTATGATTGTTAACACCAACATCACAAACGCTCTGCAAACCAACAAGCAAAATATCATTGATCAAGTGTAATGACCAATGGTGTATTTGTTAATGGAGACCGGGTCATTTTACCTGTGTGAAATAAATACCTCCCCCAACTTACGAACAAAAAGCTTTGAGGAAATTGTGTAATGTAAAAATATACAGAATGTATGTGTGTGTACATATATATGTTTGCTCAGACAGTTATTCTTTCCAATGTGCATTAATTTTATTTACCCTTATTTAGAATAACTAACAAAAACATATTTGTGGTTACCTGCCTTGCACAAGTACAAAACATTTTTTGTTTTACTGTGCATTTGAATAATGCTATAAACATTAGGCTACCCTCAACTTAGAAAGAAATGCAAAAATTATTCTAATGGAAAATAAATGTAACTATTGTTATCAATTGTTATCTCATGCATGGAGATGATAGTATAACTACTGACTACTACTTTTCTGTAACTCTAAGATGCTGGTTTCGTTACTAGAATGTGCACAAACAGTCATAGTAACTGTTAGCACAACTTCATGCACTGTTTCAACAACACTTAGGAAACCTCATGAACTATTCACATGTAGACCAAATGTCTCGTCCACAACAGTACAAACAAGTAAAAAAATATGTCCGGATAAAAAAGTCTGTGGCACAGAAAATGCGATACTTTAAACAGACTCAAACAACTGGCAACACAACATTCAGGACAACATCTAAAAACAAACTAAAATCTAGACTTTGTGTAATGGACCAAAATACTTTCGCATGTAACTGTACCCATTGACCATTGACTTTCTCTGGCACCAGAACATTTCCACATAGCTAAGAAGACACACAGGACACCCACAACACAATGCATCAGGGGATTGTACTGAGCTAGGCCTCTCCGTTCTTTGAAACCCTCCGCTTCCGACTGAACTTGGCCTTATTCTCGTGTTCAATCAGACTACAAGGCTACATCTGATTGGAATAAGAGGTAGGTCCACCCACTGGACTGTATTCTGATGCCTGCTCCAAGTCTCCCTGGGCACTGTAGCCTCCCGTCTGGGCAAAGCTGTCCTGATTGTAGGTCTGCTGCTGGTTGAAGGTCCCGGCCTGTTTTGCGGGTGGTGCTCCAGCCAACCGAGCTGGTCCTCCCTTATGCCAGCTGGTCTCCTTGAAGACAAACCAGATGTTCCCTGCCCACAGGACAAAGTTTAGGAAGCCAAACACCTGGGAAAGGGCATCAAATATTCAGGGCAATGCAAACGTACACACTGTTTTCATGAAACTATACATTTGGCTGGTGTGTTGGGGAGCTGCATAGATTAGTGTGACATACCACAGAGGTGTTAAGGCTTGACCAGCGGGGTCCGTGCACTGAGACACATTTGTTGGTCATGACTTTACAGGCCGACATGAGTTCCTGCACCTCGTCTGGGTCGGTGGCCACCTTGACGTCTGAAAGGGCCTTCGCCCAGGCAGAAGAACTGACCAGCCACATGAAGGAGAACACCACAGTCACTATGAAGTCCTGAGAGACAACAGGGACGTGTTACTGAACAATGCTCCTGTTTTTACAACCAGTCGACGTCTTTAGTGCAGAGACTGAGTACAGCATACAGTGCTGTACAAATAACAGGTTATAAAATACATTGCTGCGTGGAGGTATGACACTTAAGACACTCAAAACGGGATAAAATATGTGTATGAGAAAAGCTCACGACGAAAGGGCCTCTGTTGTTCTCACGATACTTGTTCTGGAAGAAGACGTAGACTATTGTGGCCATGAGAGAGTAGAGAAAGGCGAACACTGCGATGGTTACAAAGAACTCAGCGGAAGAAGAGTAGTCCCCAATCAGGAGGAGCTTCTCCCTCTTCCTCCCCTCACACAGTGGAACCTCAAAGGACACCTGCTGCAACCTGCCAAAGACGGGAACAAAAAGGTCTGAAACACTGTTGCAAAAGACCAGATGATCTCATCATTCAGTAGAACATTATCAAAGCAACCAATGAAAAGATTTGACATATATTCATCTGTGGCTAATAGTACCAATGACAGCATTTATACATACAGTGGGGAGAACAAGTATTTGATACACTACCGATTTTGCAGGCTTTCCTACTTACAAAGCATGTAGAGGTCTGTCATTTTTATCATAGGTACACGTCAACTGTAAAAGACAGAATCTAAAACAAAAATCCGGAAAATCACATTGTATGATTTTTAAGTAATAATTAGCATTTTATTGCATGAATTATTTGATACACCAGAAAAGCAGAACTTAATATTTGGTACAAAGACCTTTGTTTGCAATTATAGAGATCATACGTTTTCTGTAGTTCTTGACCAGGTTTGCACACACTGCAGCAGGGATTTTGGCCCACTCACCCATATAGACCTTCTCCAGATCCTTCAGGTTTCGGGGTTGTCGCTCGGCAATACGGACTTCAGCTCCCTCCAAAGATTTTCTATTGGGTTCAGGTCTGGAGACTAGCTAGGCCACTCCAGGACCTTGAGATGCTTCTTACGGAGCCACTCCTTAGTTGCCCTAGCTGTGTGTTTCGGGTCGTTGTCATGCTGGAAGACCCAGCCACGACCCATCTTCCCTTACTGAGGGAAGGAGGTTGTTGGCCAAGATCTCGCGATACATGGCCCCATCCATCCTCCCCTCAATGCGGTGCAGTCGTCCTGTCCCCTTTGCAGAAAAGCATCCCCAAAGAATGATATTTCCACCTCCATGCTTCACGGTTGTGATGGTGTTTTTGGGGTTGTTCTCATCTTTCTTCGTCCTTCACGGCGAGTGGAGTTTAGACCGAAAAGCTCTATTTTTGTCTCATCAGACCACATGACCTTCTCCCATTCCTCCTCTGAATCATCCAGATGGTCATTGGCAAACTTTAGACGGGCCTGGACATGCGCTGGCTTAAGCAGGGGGACCTTGCGTGCCCTGCAGGATTTGAATCCATGACGGCATAGTGTGTTACTAATGGTTTTCTTTGAGACTGTGGTCCCAGCTCTCTTCAGGTCATTGACAAGGTCTTGCCGTGTAGTTTTGGGCTGATCCCTCACCTTCCTCATGATCATTGATGCCCCACGAGATGAGATCTTGCATGGAGCCCCAGACCGAAGGTAATTTTCTAATAATTACACCAACAGTTGTTGCCGTTTCACCAAGCTGCTTGGCTATTGTCCTGTAGCCCATCCCAGCCTTGTGCAGGTCTACAATTGCATCCCTAATGTCCTTACACAGCTCTCTGGTCTTGGCCATTGTGGAGAGGTTGGAGTCTGTTTGATTGAGTGTGTGGACAGTTGTCTTTTGTGTAGGTAATGAGTTCAAGTGCAGGTGCAGTTAATACAGGTAATGAGTGAAGAGGTTTTCTTACTGGTTGGTAGGTGATCAAATACTTATGTCATGCAATAAAATTCAACTTAATTACTTAAAAATCATGCAATGCGATTTTCTGAATTTTTGTTTTAGATTCTGTCTTTTACAGTTGACGTGTACCTATGATAAAAATTACAGACCTCTGCAAGCTTTGTAAGTAGGAAAACCTGCAAAATCGGCAGTGTATCAAATACTTGTTCTCCCCACTGTATATATATACATCTGGTGCTAATCAGTTTCACTTTGTTTGTCTGCATTATGGCATTCAGACTGACACAGTCTGACACAGACAACAAAAAACACAGTCAGCAAGAAACAGACAAGAAACAAAGACTAGCTGTGTCTCTCCTTTGCGCATCTCAAGCAATTGAAATGAACTCTGCTGGCAATACTCTGCCCTCATATAAGGTGGTTGCGGTTAGTCGATGTCCCTTTGGCTGATGCCTTGCAATGTGGGTGGATTGATTTCTTGCCTGTTGGGTACTGTCCGAGGCCTCCCTTGGATAGGGCCACAGTGTCACTGAACCCCCCTGTCTCAGACAAAAGTTTTTATGCTGCTATATTATTGTGCCGGGGGAGCATGGCTAGTTCTCCTCCATAACTCTAAGAAATGCACTCTTTAACAACTCTCCTCGTCTCCTGTTGCGGTTCAACTTAGAAGGACTTGAGGTCTCGGCCTACACCTGGGGAGTACCAGGCCCAGAAGACCTTGTCCTGAGCCCTCCTGGTTTTGCTGCAGAACAAGCAGATACCTGACGATTCCAGCTGCCACTCTGCTGACCCCCCCTCCCAACCTAGATCTAGACGATCCTGACGATTCCAGCGGCCACCCTGCTGAACCCCTAATCAACCCACCCTGTACTGTTCCTGTCCTGCCAATCTGATCATGCTTGTCACCTAGATCAGGAATTTTAGACTCATGTGAATTTATTAATTATTAACAGTATTCTTAAACATCACCCTGCACAGCCACAAGAGGTATTGCCACCCCTTTGAGCCTGGTTCGTCTCTAGGTTTCTTCATACAATCCGGCCCCCATAGGGAGTTTTTCCCAACCACTGTGCTTCAATCCTGTTGTTGCGTGCTCACTGGGGTTCTAGGCTGGGTGTTTTTGTAAAAGCAGTTTGTGACAACTGCTGATGTAAAAAGTGCTTTATAAATACATTTGATTGATTGATAGAAACACAAACAAAACAACAAACAAATAAACACAGACAAGAAACGCAGTCAACAAAGGCATTTTTAGACTTCAACTCCTGTGGTCAGCTTCGTGCAATGTAAGACATTCAGTGAGTTTCTTACCTAAAAGGATACGCAAAATCAATACCAATACTGAGGTTGCTGCTGGCCTTGTCAAGCTGGCAGTCCACACTAACCCGTAGCTGTCCACTGTAGCCTCCACATGTAGCAAACGCAAAAATGGCAAAAAGCTGTGGAAAGGCACCACAAACAAAACCATTATTGGACTGGAACTCGGTTCAGAAATAGCCACAATAGACATCCTAAACAACATTTAACAAATTAATGAGTCTATATCTGTAGTATAGTTTGAAGTACATTATTGTCATCACTAAGAAATGATCAAAGTCACAGATAAATGTGATATTTCTTTGTTTCAGGCAAAGCAATGGTCAGCTTTTAGTAGGCCTCTTACACACACAGGTAAACTATAAACCACCTCGTGCAATTTTGCACTTCAGTGTGCTGTAAAATCTTGGTAGTGTGCAGCAAATACTTAGTTGTGTGTACTCAATGAATGGTATGTGTGTAGAAATGGCAGTGTAAAATGGCTGTGTGTACCAAATGAAAACACAAGTTCCATTTTGTGAACAGTTAAGAGATTTGATGGCAAAGAGTCACACCCACACCCACTACAATGAGCCAGTTAACTGAATCAAATTTGTATTAATCCATGATCATAAACAATTGGCTGAATCCAACCTGGGTCCATTCATCATCACTAACGACTGGCTGAATCAAACCTGGGTCCGTTCTTCATCACTAACAACTGGCTGAATCAAACCTGGGTCCATTCATCATCGCTAATTATTGACTAAATCAAAACTCCATGGAACCTAATGATCATTATCAATTGCTCCACAGCCTCTTTCCTCCCACTGACCAGTTGAAGAGCATCATCTCCCTTAACTGTCCATTGTTCATGCTGCACTGCATTACACAAACACATTGCAAGCCTTTCCCAGCACTTTCTAAATGGTCCAAAGTTTAACTGTCTAAAAAAAAGAACAGTGACAGAAAAGCCATTCAAAGCCGTACCCGGTTCATGTGGTAATAATAGCTACTAGCAAATCCACCATATTGAGGGGGGCTTACAATATCCCAGCACCAAGGGAGCATTACTTATGCACAGAATTAATATGCAATAAAAAAAATTCCAATGACTGAATATTCAGAAGTTTGTTATTTTAGGTCCACTCCATACCAACAGCTGGTGTTATTCTTACAGTTGCTGGTTCAGTTTAGTTCCCTCTATTGGAGGCATTGGGTACTCCTGAGCACTTTCCAGTGTGAGGTCATTGCCTATTTATTACAACTGGACAATTAATTGGAAACAAGGCGTAAAGTATTTTTACGTAAGTTGTTTTTAATGCCTCAAAGTAAGGCATTAAAAACTGTTTACACAAGAGACTATAAATACGTGTTTGGTCTTACTGTATAACAGCCGAACATCATGTATTGAGCACCTCCATAGCCAATATCAGGTCACATACGCCACCTTGTGGTGGTAAACGGATATTGGAGGAATGTTTTTTGAGATGTATAATGTGGACCCCAAAACGGCCTTATTTTATCTCCCATAATTAACTGCACTTTGTGTTTGTGTATGTGTGAGAGATCGAGAACCATACTTATTCAATCACAGTTGACGATGTACATATTTTATTCATAGTAATCCACCTTTACTTCCCCATTACACACCTGTTCTGTCTTGAATGAATCAAAAATGTCTAAAGGCCCCATTTAGGTCAATTCATACCACTGCTCTATGTCCTTTCCCAGATGGTACAGTGGCCACATATGCCTGCTAGCTGCTTTGGAGTGTTAAAGACTATTCCTGGGGTGGAATGGCTATAGTGGAGAACAGCCTTTATCCAGCAGTCAGAAGAGCAGGATGCTACAGTAGGTTATATGTATGCAGTCAGGGGAGCAGGAATGGGCTAGGGTTAGGGCTAATTGCTCAGGAGAACAGGATGTTACAGTGGGCTAGGTTTAGGGTTAGTCACTCATGTGGGGTGTGCCCTAGCACGGATAGGGTTATGTGGTGTGAGTATGACCTCGCAAGGTTAGAGTTATCTGGGTTTGGTCTGCCCCAGCAGGGTTGGATTAGGGTTATCTTGGTTGAGTCTCCTCTAGCAGGGTTAGATTAGGGTTATATGGGTTGAGCCTGCTCTAGCAGGGTTAGGGTTATCTGGGTTGAGTCTGCCCTCACAGTTATCTGGGTTGAGTCTGCCCTCGTAGGGTTAGAGTTATCTGGGTTTGGTCTGCCCTAGCAGGTTTAGGGTTATCTGGTTTGAATCTGCACTAGCAGGGTTAGGGTTATCTGGGTTGAGTCTGCCCTTGCAGGGTTTGGGTTATCTGGGTTGAGTCTGCCCTAGCAAAGTTAGGGTTACATGGGTTGTGTCTGCCCTAGCAGAGTTAGGGTTATATGGGTTGAGTCTGTCCCAGCAGAGTTAGGGTTATATGGGTTGAGTCTGCACTTGCAGGATTAGGGTTATCTGGGTTGAGTCTGCCCTAGCAGGGTTAGGGTTATCTGGGTTGAGTCTGCCCTAGCAGGGTTAGGGTTATCTGGGTTGAGTCTGGCCTAGCAGGGTTAGGGTTATCTGGGTTGAGTCTGCCCTAGCAGGGTTAGGGTTATCTGGGTTGAGTCTGCCCTAGCAGGGTTAGGGTTATCTGGGTTGAGTCTGGCCTAGCAGGGGTAAATCTAAACACATTGTACGGTCTGCAGAAACGGTCATCAGCTGCCACCTGCCCTGCATCAAGGTCCTACATAACTCCAGGTTAGAAAGCATACAGGAAAAAACATTGGTGACCACTACTAATCCTGGTTACCCACTGTTCCAAACACCTGCAGCCATAGAAGGGCAGGGGGGCAGTAACCTTCGATCCCAGCCTGTCTCCTTCCCCGTGCTGAGGCCCTCAGTAGCCATCTACTGCCCCTTTAGAGAATAATAAGACTTTGTTCACCACATCAAGCTGTTAACTAAATAGGTGTGCTCAAAACCACTAAGTAAAATGATGAATATCTGTGAATGTACTTAACAATTAAACGTGATTCTGATACGGACTGGAATAGACTGTTCACCTCTCCCATCACTCTGTTTTGGTTGCGAGGTATCATGGGCTTATGAAAAGCAAACAAGCATGATGAACACATGCATACACACATGACAACACGTTTCCCCTTTACACATAGCGTTTGGGACGGCATGCATACACACATGACAACGCGTTTCCCCTTTACACACAGCGTTTGGGAACGCATGCATACATACAAGTATGCCTTCCAGAACCGCCCCCTTCCCCAGTGTAATCTCCAGAACCGCCCCCTTCCCCAGTGTAATCTCCAGAACCGCCCCCTTCCCCAGTGTAATCTCCAGAACCGCCCCCTTCCCCAGTGTAATCTCCAGAA
>JACXGK010002377.1:45173-55604 GCA_016801125.1 Novumbra hubbsi | reverse complement strand
GTATGTATGAACATAGGGTACTGTACCCCCCCCCCCCCCCCCCCCCCTCGGCAAAATTATGAAAGAAGTTGCGCTAAACCGGATTAAATTCCTTCAGGGTTGGTGGGGATATTATGCATTTGTTTTGTCTGTCATTTAGCACTGAATAAATGTTTGTTAAATGATTAGAATTCAAGGCGCTTGTGCTAAAACCTGATGTTCTGCCATCCACAGGACAAACAAGTGAACGAGTTGGCACAAGAGCTAGCTAACAAACTGGGCCTCAAGATACGCAAAGCGTACACCCACACACATGTGAGCATCACTTTTTAAAGTTGCAGGCCTGGATTCAAACAGCACCGCAACTTACCTTTCATCGTAATAGACATGGATTCAGTTGTCCTCAATCTTCCATCCTTTAATACATTCTGCCATAGCCTTGTCATTTCCTAGTTTCAATCTTAATTTGGATTCATGACAATTGAAGTAATCATGTTTGTGACATCTTGGGCTTTTTTTTTTATTTGATGTTTACGTCCTTTGCAGGGGCCGTCAGCCACATCTGAGCAAAGTAACGTCAGTGCACTTTCTGTGGCAGTAGAGGCATGTGCATCAGCGTACAACGCTTCACTTACCCGTGGAGACGTGTCTGGTGTACTCTGGGTTACCTGTGGATTTGTTGTCAATTAAACAGATTCTGTTCTCTTTTTTCCCCCTCATCTCCAGATGTATGATGATGGTCTAGACTCCTTGAGCGACATCTCATCAGGTAGTTGTTCTCCTGACCAGAATATTTACATGTCATGCTGTAATGTAAAAACTCAAGTGTGTCGAATGTAGTAAGAGCAATTCAGTAATTTCTAGGATTATAAACTAGTTGTTCCTTCTCCATGTCCTACAGTGGACTCCTGTAAGCCCCTTTCCAACTTCCTCATCCAAGTTAGTGATGAGTCATCGCCCCTCTGTGGCAATGAACTTATGGGAGATGATCTGGATAGCTTGCTGGACTGTCTCAATGACGAGCCAGATGTTCCTGGCTGTACTGTAAGTTTCTGTCTTCTGGTCAGTGTAGCATTCTGATATGGCTTCCATGAAGCTGTCAAATTAGACAGGTCATTTTTTATTATCGACTTCTCCTTTTCTTTCAGGTTTCCCCTCACCGTGACATTTCCACCATCACCCCATCCTCAACCTTTGTCCCCAAACTGCACCAGTTCCCCTCCGGCCTCCCAGCACCCACTCCCCGACTACCCCCAGCGTTCTTCTACCCAGTCATCAGCACGCTCAACTCTCTGGACACCTTCCCGGGCGTGGTTGGGGGGGATTCTTTGGGTACGCTGGACTCTTTGGATACCTTAAACAACCTGGATGCCCTTTCAGGCCTTGGTGGTGCTGGTGATGCCTCTGCTTCCAAAACGACATTAGATTCATTTGATGCCCTAGATGCCCTGGACAGTTTCTCTCCACTAGAGGGCGCCTTATCCGCCGAATCAGTAGTGGTGGTTGGGGGAAAGGGGCTTGACTCCCTGTCGGAGTTCCACCTGCCTGGTGAGTTGATCCACGGTGGAAGTGTCCCGCTTGCTTTAGTTTTCCTGTAATGTTTATTGCCAAGAAAGTTCTGCAATGAATGTGGGCTTTTCTAGTAACACTTTCACTTTTTTGGTACAGATTTAATGCGTTCGCCAAAGAAGCCCAAACCCACTGTAAGTCGTTAATGTTTTTTTTACGTTATTCAGACTTTTGTCAATCAGTGGAGTTAGCCTTTGATAGCTTCCTACTCGATTTTTGTATGCTTTTTAACAAAATATCTATAATATTACATTTAGAAAGACTTTAAAGATACCGTGTGTATGGAAAGTAACACAACCATGGTTGTAGGTGGTAAAGAACGGCCAGATGGGCTCCAGGTTCCCTCAGTCGACCCACAACCCTCTGGCATCCACCCATGACTTCAGGCTGGCATGTGTGACCTGCTACAGCTGGATAGGTACAGGATTGGACATGATGCTCTTCCACTCCACTCTCAGACCAAGTCCCTCCCCCGTTTGCTTCTACCTGAAAAGACTGACAAGGACACCACAACACAGAGGATCTCCTCTCTGCTTTTCTTTAACACGATCCTCTCAACAATCCTTGCGTTATCCCAAGTGTTTACACAGTGAAGTACACAGTGAAGTACACAGTGAAGTACACAGTGAAGTACACAGTGAAGTACACAGTGAAGTACACAGTGAAGTACACAGTGAAGTACACAGTGAAGTACACAGTGAAGTACACAGTGAAGTACACAGTGAAGTACACAGTGAAGTACACAATCTCACCTGTGTTAACAAGAGGATCAATGACATGGCAGTCCAAAAAGGCTGTGGAAATGTTTTTTTGTGGGGGAATAAGGCCATTTTCCTGGCAAAGAGGGACTTTGCAATTAATTGCAATTCTTTTAAAAAGTCTTCATGACATTCTGTAGTATATGTATTATTATTATATGCAAATGGACATCATAAAAACTAAGGCAGCAGACTTGTTATATTTGTGTCATTCTCAAAACTTTTAGCCATGTACATTCATTTTACATTTTTCCTCTCTGTTTGTCTTTCTCAGGTCCAGGGGTCCTGGATTACAAACACCAGGAACTCCTGGCCCACCGTTGTCAGCAGAACATTCTACTGTGTCGGATCAAGGCGTTACCGCACCCCGTCTGGAACCGAGTGCGTCCCCGTCCTGCCAAGCAGAACTTTACTGGGGCATTCATGCTCTGCAAAGGTGCAGAAAACCAGATCGAAGAGTGTGTGTGTGTGTATCCGTGTACTTTTCAGTGTGGCTTTGGCATAGGTCTAATTACCCTGGGAATCTGTGGGGAAAGTGTTCAAGTGTTGGCCTGAATGTGTCTGTGTTGCCTATGTTGTGGTGCAGAGGTGCTGGAGTCTCAGGTGTGCAAGTACGGCGAGGACTGTACGTTTGCCTACTGCCAGGAGGAGGTGGATGTGTGGACGTTGGAGAGGAAGGAGGTCCTGAATAGAGAGCTGCTGTTTGAACGTCAGGGCTCCAACGACAGGACACCACGCAGCGTCACACGCCTCCTGCAGCTCTTCGATGGCATGTTTGTGTACCTCTGTGGGGTAGGAGATCCACACACATGCCCTCACACACACACACACACACACACACATATCCCTGTTTAGTCTGGTTTTGTTTGTTACCGGACGTTGTTCTTTCCTCAGATATGATTGGAGAAGTTAGCTCAGTTTTGCCCCCAACGCACACGTCTGGGATGTACCAGCTCCTGCATACTGTCTGTGTATTACTGAGGTTTACACTAGTACACAAACAGTATAGTGACTCCGGTGCCAACTATGTTGTGCTGAGACCAGACTGCCCAAACGCCAAATGGCACCTTCCTATGCTGGTCCACCGGGCATTGCCGGTCTGCTGTGACCGGGAATTGAACACCAGGTGGAGGAATGTTTTAGGATGCAAAACGTATCGCGAGGGAAAAATCCCTTGTAACCTTACTCCTCTCTACTTCTCCCCGTGTGTCTCTTTCTAATCAGGTGTGCTATGACAGTAAGCCCAGGATCATCAGTAAGCGCAGCAAAGAGGTGCCATCCATCTGCTCCAACCTCGCTGCCCGACACGTTTTCGATGACCAGAAGTGAGTTACACGCTAGTCCCACGCATCACTACCTCACACGCTGACCCAGTCCCACTGAACCTCGCCATCCCTTCCTCCTCAGGTGCCTGGTTCACGTGGCGAGGTCCAGCAGCATGCGCTACACCAAGATCCGCCCTCTGCAGGCACCGTGCCAGTTGGAGATGTGCCGCCATGCGGTGCGCTACCGTTGCCAACGAGACGACAGCTGCTCCTTCGCCCACTCGGTCATAGAGCTTGAATGCTGGATGCTGCAGCAAGACTACGGTACAGTTAGATTGATTCACTTAATCACTCAGACACGGGTTCACTTTTAGAAATGTGGATGCCAATTGAAATGCTTGCCTCTCACCAAATATCCAGACAATGTGAACTATGTCCAGCAGGTGGCAGTAGACTGTCATTAACAGCATTTGTAAATGGTCTATGGTTTTCAGCCTTTTAAGAGTAATTGCATGCCTGCACTCCTTTATCTTGAGCTCCCTCTGTGGGTGTGTACGGCTGATTTGGCTGTCTGGCAATCTCGTTACCAGACTCTTCCGCACACACTGTGTGTGAGGTTAGAGTTGCACAGACTCACTTTTTGAGAGTCACAGAGGAGGTTCGTTGGACTATTAGAGGAGCAGAATTATGGAATCCACAAAAAGGCTAGCAGAGTAGAGGTTTACATGTCATGGATGAACTTATTGAACTCCACCAGGTACAATATTGAAATATACAGTGGGGAGAACAAGTATTTGATACACTGCCGATATTGCAGGTTTTCCTACTTACAAAGCATGTAGAGGTCTGTCATTTTTATCATAGGTAATCTTCAACTGTGAGAGACGGAATCTAAAACAAAAATCCAGAAAATCACATTGTATGATTTTTAAGTACATAATTTGCATTTTATGCAAGAAGGTCATGTGGTCTGATGAGACTAAAATAGAGCTTTTTGGTCTAAACTCCACTCGCTGTGTTTGGAGGTACAACCCCAAGAACACCATCCCAACCGTGTAGCATGGAGGTGGAAACATCATTCTTTGGGGGTGCTTTTCTGCAAAGGGGACAGGACGACTGATCCGCTTTGGGGGGAGGATGGATGGGGCCATGTATCGCGAGATCTTGGCCAACAACCTCCTTCCCTCAGTACGAGCATTGCAGATGGGTCGTGGCTGGGTCTTCCAGCATGACAACGACCCGAAACACACAGCCAGGGCAACTAAGGAATGGCTCCATAAGAAGCATCTTAAGGTCCTGGAGTGGCCTAGCCAGTCTCCAGACCTGAACCCAATAGAAAATCTTTGGAGGGAGCTGAAAGTCTGTATTGCCCAGCGACAGCCCCGAAACCTGAAGGATCTGGAGAAGGTCTGTATGGAGGAGTGGGCCAAAATCCTTGCTGCAGTGTGTGCAAACCTGGTCAAGAACTACAGGAAACGTATGATCTCTGTAATTGCAAACGAAGGTTTCTGTACCAAATATTAAGTTCTGCTTTTCTGATGTATCAAATACTTATGTCATGCAATAAAATGCAAACTAATTACTAAAAATCATACAATGTGATTTTCTGGATTTTTGTTTTTAGATTCCGTCTATCACAGTTGAAGTGTACCTATGATAAAAATGACAGACCTCTACATGCTTTGTAAGTAGGAAAACTTGCAAAATCGGCAGTGTATCAAATACTTGTTCTCCCCACTGTACACACAATGGGTTATTACCTTTTTGGATTACTTTTAAATTCATGCTGCTTCGTTGGCCAAAATATTGGTTTGTTGCAACTCAATTGCAAATGTTTTCATCAGAATTGACATACACACAATTTGGCCTTCTATGTTTATATTAGTTTCATCAGGATCCAATATTAGATAGACTAGAGGTAAGCAATATTCCTATTGATGCATCTTGGCAAGAACTGCCTTTGTCTATGGCTAGAGGTATTTTCATGTTTTGAATAGGACTTGATTCATAGTTCTGATAGAACTTCTGCCTAACATGGCACAGCATTCATTATTATGGGATAAGCAATAAACACATCAAATAGTTTTCTTCTATATTTGAATAGCAATAGTGTGTTGATAAGCTCTATGCCCCAATATTATTGTAGAGTGTGAGCTAACTTCTCAGCAATTTTTTGTTTTATATAGATGGTAAAAATTGAAATTTAATATTATGCATCTGTATTTTCACTTCCCAACTACATTAAACCGTTTTTGTTGTGTAGTTGTAAAGCCATGAAAACAGAGATAGTTATTAGCTGTTAGTAATAATAATAAAGCTTCTAATTCTAATTTCTACAGAGCTACCAATGCTTTTTCCTGCCGTATCATTTGTCTCATCTTACCATGTGGAAGTAGTTCTCATGTCTTAAGCATAGGTTAGTCCTCGGTTACTTGGTATTTAGATTTTAACAGGCTGGCCTAAACCTGGTCTTTAGAGTTTTGTGGCATAGATGGTTTTATGTCTGCTGTGACAATAACTGTTGTCTGTTGGATTGAAAGTAGATTAAATATGTTCAATTAAAATGGATAGCCAGTCACTTCCTTACCCTTGATTCCACTTTAATTTTACATTCATTGAACAATGGTTTGGTTGCATGGGGTCTTAATTGAATGTAGCCTATATAACAAGTAGGAGTATAATGGTATGCTTAAGTCCCAAAGTCCTGAATGATACCGGAGGCTCCACTCCTCAAGCACTGGCTGGTATGTGTTCACCATATTCATTTATGAGGCTACCAGGCTACCTTAGTTGCTAAGTTACAGCTCCATGATCTATCTCCGGGGGAAACTCTTGAGTTTAGAATTTTTGTCCCGTACAGAAAAAGTAACACTGCATAGTTGAAACTAGACTGTATTCATTTGGATCACGTCGCCTACTGAACAGTGGGGATAAATGTACCATTACACCCCTCATAAGTCATATAACAGTACATCCAATAGCTGAGGCTGATGTATATCATTTATTTGTTCGGCATATTGATTGGCAATATTAATTTAACACCTTTTTAGGTGCACAACCGCCTAAGGATGGAAGCCAAACCAAAACAAACTTGTGTACTTACTTTGAACAAACTGCATGTTACTTAGCTGACTGAATCTTGCCACGGCATCCTTTTTCTGTGTACGTGTCAATTTTATAGGCATAAATCATGAAGACATTGTGCAGAAATCCATGCAACACTGGAAGAAACAAGAGCAAACCACACACAAACAGAAGGTTAACAAACTTGCTCTGGATATATTTTCCGTCAAAATTAGGTGAATGGTGTCGTTTTTTCGGATTCTCACTGCCTTTGCATCTCTCTGTTTTTGCCTATGTGACGCGGGAAACATCAGCTACAACCACCCTCATCCACAAGTGGTGGTGATGCTGAGGCCCGTAGAGGTGGAAAAGGCGGAAGAGGCAATAAATTGAACCTGACCATGAAGTTTGTCTGTGGCCTGTGCTGGAGGGATGGGCTGATCAGTGAGGCAGACAAAGCACTCAAATACTGTACAGCCAAGGCCAGGCACAGGTGAGGAGGTACCACACCTGTAATTAGCATCCCTAGTCAGATGGAGGCAAGGCCTTATTGTAGTATGCCCCTAGAAGAGTGATTTTTTTGCCACTTCACCATAGCCCCCTTTTACACAAATATCTCACCCCTCTGTGTTTCTGTAGTTGGACGAAGGACCATCGGGTTCTGTTAGTGAACTCCTTGGAAAAAAAGAAGTGGGTGATGGTGCGGACGTTGCCGGCGGCCAAGACGTCCCCTCAGCAGTATGATGTGTGTGCCGACTCTCGCTTTTTCAGTCCTACGCCAGATGTGTGCATGTTAGCTATTCAATCCACTACACTCTTCCTATTGTATTAGTGTGTGCTCTTGATGGTTGGTCTCACAATTCGCCTGCAATGTTGTGTCCGGTGTCCCCCTCAGATATGTGCCCATGTAGTGAAGCAGAAGAAGTGCCACTACATTGGGAACTGCACCTTTGCCCACAGTGAAGAGGAGAAGGAAGTTTGGACCTATATGAAGAACAATGGATGTATGATTACAGTACTGTCGTGTTGTCAACTTAAAGGGATACTCTCATGAGGCCCTTCATATACCTTCTTATACAAGATTCATGGGCGCTGTTGTATGTCTGTGTGCAGTTTGAAATACAATATCTCTCAAAAGTGAGTACACTTTTCACATTTTTGTAAATATTTGATTATATCTTTTCATGTGACAACACTGAAGACATGACACTTTGCTTCATTGTAAAGGAGTGAGTGTACAGCTTGTATAACAGTGTAAATGTGCTGTCCACTCACAATAACTCAAAACACAGACGTTAATGTCTATACCACTTTTGTGAGATACTTTAAATTGCTTACTAGCAACAGTGCAGTTTATAACTAACATTGGCGCAATTACTAGATTTACATTTTATCTGCTTGCACAATACTTCATCCCCTCAGGCATTGTGCTTACTATAGATTATGCTGTACATCTGTTGTTTTCACAGTAGTTAACATTGGCCATCAAAACCACCTCCTACTTTCTTGTTACTGGACATTGATACATAAAGGTTGTATCCGTTAGTTCAGATGAATGGTGGTATGAATATTGGTTCTCACTGACAACATTATAAAGTATCCCTGTCACCTTCTGCTCCACATTAGGGATTCTTTGTGAGCAGCATGAGCTCAGATATTACATATTTATAGATTTTTATCTCCACAAGTACACTTTAGTAATGTTACTTACGGTTTTCTTTGAACTTTTCCCTGAAGTGAAGGACATGCAGCAGATGTACGACGTTTGGTTCACAATGACCAAACAAAACCGTCAGTCAGACTCTATGCTCACCCAAAACACAGAAGTCAAGCAAATCGTCATGCCGACCGACTATGCAGAGCCAATGGTGAGGAAAAGCACTTACTCACACATCCTATTCACAACACAAGACATGTTTGTCAGGAGCTTTTGTAATATCTGTCTAACAAAACCATTGTGGTGCAGTCAACAATAATTACTGTAATTGTTTCCCCACAATATTTTAAATTAATTGACAATGTTTTTTTGTGAGCACAGCACAGTTTGGTTGGGGAAAAGTTAAACAATCGTGATTCAAATCCGATTGAGAACACAACGTGGGGCATTATAGGAGTGCTTATAGTGGTGTTCAACAAGAACTTCTTCAAAATGTCATGCAGAAAAATCTGTAGTTAATTATGTCCATAATCCATTGTGCTTTGTTCTGCATGCATTGTTCTTTGTGGCTCCACTCAATGGCATAAGAATGAACTGTAAACTACGATGGGTAGGTTTATAAACTAGTTGTGAAGCAGTTCTTCTGGTCCAGAAGGTATCTGCTGGGGAAGTTGGCCGAAGTCCCAAAATCTAATTTCTGTGTTGTGGCCCAACCAGCCATTTGCCCCACAGAGACTGAGATGTCTATGCTCACCACATCAAACTGAAAACGAGAAGAGAAAACCTCTGCTCATCTACCTGAATCCGATTTAAAATTCAACTGTACATCTGTATATTAATCCAAAGGAATATGCTCTGTGGAACTCCATTACCTAACAGAATTATTGGCTCCAGAAATAATTGTAGACCTGGTGGAATCCTTCATGTCTAATTCCAACCATGACCCAGTTTTAGGTTCTTGGCATAAGCAGACAGGTTTTGGTCTAAAATGTCCTGTACATGTTTATGCTTTTGTGCCAATCCATAAAATGTTGGCCAGAAAAGAATATTGTATCTGACCATAGAACCCGGTTCCAATGGCAATTAGCAAACTCCAGGGGCGTTTATTATTTAATGAGAGTTGGAACCTTCTGGCAAATGGCTTTTTAGCATAATGGGGCCCCTTGGCAATATTTTAATATTTGTATTTACGCTACTAAGCGTTGTGCTGTTTCTTAAGGAGTGTTGATGGACACAGTTTGTCAAGCTTGCGCGCATTATTTTGTTAAATTTAGATTAACAAAATATATTTCACTTCACAATAATACAGACATCAGTTTATATGTGGAGTGTGGTTTGTAGATGCGTGGAAAGTAATCCTCATAATAAAAGCATGAAACCCTAATGAGGAAGGGGTTCAATAGGCATTGGATACCGCTTTGACCTTAAGTAAATGCCACAAATAATGAATGTATTATATTTCTATTCTATATAATATTTAGAGCTTGCTTGTATAAAATCAAGTAGTCCATTGTCATTTCTAATCATCTCATCTATCAAAGTGCAAGTCTTCTTTACCTACAGCTTTCCCATCAGTGTCTCACCTCCCGGTTAAATGCAGTTGTGAATTTCAGAACTGACAGATGTAAAGGCTTGTAAGTCTGGCAGCGTAGTGGTCTACACACTTGCCTCGCATTGCTATGGCCTGGGGGTCCAAGCCCCGGTCATGCCACTGCCGATTGTGTCCGGGGGGTCCCGTAGGGTGGCACATATTGGGCTGGCGGGAGGACTTCATTTGTCTGATCATTTTGAGTCAGTGTGACCTGTGTGATTCTGTGTGTTGTGTAATTGACTGTGACCGTGTTCTAGAGCGGCCTCCACTGTCATCTGTGTGTTGTGTAATTGACCGTGTCTGTGTGTTCTAGAGCGGCCTCCACTGTCATCTGTGTGTTGTGTAATTGACCGTGTCTGTGTTCTAGAGCGGCCTCCACTGTCATCTGTGTGTTGTGTAATTGACCGTGTCTGTGTGTTCTAGAGCGGCCTCCACTGTCATCTGTGTGTTGTGTAATTGACCGTGTCTGTGTGTTCTAGAGCGGCCTCCTCTGTCATCTGTGTGTTGTGTAATTGACTGTGTCTGTGTGTTCTAGAGCGGCCTCCACTG
>JACXGK010002377.1:15636-45073 GCA_016801125.1 Novumbra hubbsi | reverse complement strand
TGGAAACATCGCTTCCCTGGACCCCGTTTCGCCCTCTGTCCCAGGTAACATGTGCTAAAAAAAAATTGTAGGATTGTGCCACACACCACGGATCATGAGATGCTCCGTGTAGCTCCTTTTACACAGACCTTAAATTGCTGACAATTTAACATTGCCATGATTCATTTAGTGGATTTTTTACGTATTACTCCAAGGGAAACGTGTACAAAGCTGATACATTTATTTTCTGCCACTGAGGTTGTGTATTTTACCATTTCCTTTGGGCCTCTGCTTTGAATGAATAGGGCAGTATAGTTAGGGTTAGTGACTTTATTATGCGAGAGGTCTTTTCACTCTAGGGTCTTGACCCAGGACGCTTGCTTGGGTAAACCAACCATAACTATTTTTGTGTACACTGGGAACAACTGGGTTATGGACAATAACACACTCTTATCCCAAAGTATTTTTTCCTATCACACAAAATAAACCCCAGTGATCGGTGTACACTGCTGTGGAAAGCATTGGTCCAATCTTTGTTTTGGGTTTTCACAATGCATTTGGTCCAATCCTTTTGTATGTTGTAGTATACACAGTCTGACAGAGAAACTTATGTTTGGTGTCATCTATTAAGTACTTTGGTTAGCTACCAGGACCAATTTTGTCTAGAGCTTTCCAATATTAATCTGAGTAACTTTGGCCCTTAGCATCAAAGTGATATTGTCCACAAACGGGTTGCCACAATAAATATGTTTGTCAGGACCTTTGGAACAATATTGTTGTAAGTTTATTTTTAACGGTCTGTGTCTCCTCCAAACCACAGTCAAAACTATAGTTATAACTATATCAGAAAGTATGGAACTCACCTAAACGCCATTGATGTAAAAGCAGGAACTTAAATGAACAGTTAATGCTCAAATAATATTTATATAATGTTACTTTAAAACAGATTGTCGAAAATGTGACAATTCAGAATCAATTCAGACAATTCAGAATCTACCATGCATCTACATGCGTTTTTATGGGACTGGTATGTTTAGAAAAACAAACCCGATATTATTGACAGGCTGGAGAGTGGATGTCCCGAGGGGGTGAGCTGCGACTATGCTCATAGTACTGAGGAGCTGGAGGAATGGCAGGAGAGGCGGGACTTCCTGCGGCGAAAGCTGGCCAAGGCCCGTGAAGATGCGCTCATCATGCCAGACGAATTGGACTTTGGAAAGTATAACTTTCTCCTGCAGGACTGAAGCCACTGCAACCCATTGTACACTTTTAAACATATCTTTGAATGGTTGAAAACCCTGTTTAACAGTTTTTCTGTACTTTTCTTATTGGTTAATGTATAGTACCGTCAAAGCCTTAAAAAAAAGTAATTGGGCAAGTGTGTCTAAACTCCACTGGTAGTGTAGGTTAAGCTGGTAGGTGTTGAAAGTGCCTTATTTGTTAACCTACCATTTAAAAGTAATAAAGAAGTTACTTCTAGAACAAACATTTTTAAGACGGATTGGATTTTTAACTGACTCGCACCTAGTAACAACTTTAAAAGGATTAACGAACATGTCATAAACATTTCAAAAGGGCAAAACAAGTGAGAACTTGGTCCTGAATAGCACTCACACAAACAGTACTGCCCTACTAATATCTCCATTATTGACCATTCTATGTACAGTTGCAGCCAAATATATATATATTTTTTTTAAACACATATAATGGTTTGCTAACCACTCTTGAACCATCCAGAATGTCTCTCATTCAAGCTTTGGGTTTATTATCCTGCTGAATGACCCACATCCCTAAATGGAGACACGTTTTTTGGGGACATTGGGTTGAGTAATTGACTCTAAAACACGTGATAATCGACATATTTTCATGATTCCTTTTGCGCATTTCAGGACTACAGGACCAGAGGCAGCAAGGTTTATTTGCAAACGTCTGTAAAATATTATGTACGGATCTGTATTCATTAATCCTCAGATCATTTCCCTCGATTTTAGGGCTGCTTTGCTGACCAGTAACGTGGGTCTTAATTGTGTGTAAAACATCATGGTGGGTCGTTAAGGGGTTTTTGAGTGCAATTGTCAACCTACAGTCCACAAAATGGAGGGCACCTCTCAAACATAAACGCATTATAGCAGTTCTGTGCGCAATAGTGGGCCTGGAAAAAGGTGCAGTAAGCTTATTAATTACTACAAGAAGCATTTTTATGTTTGCAATATTTGTCCAAAACTACTACCAAGTACTAGCTACTGGGTTTCAACTACATGTCCTTTCTACTTGTCTTCATTTTCTGATTTAAATTGATGCATTAATTTTTTAGCAGTGATAAAAATCCGATTGTGGAT
The DNA here is from genome assembly GCA_016801125.1 of Novumbra hubbsi. Lineage (NCBI taxonomy): Eukaryota > Metazoa > Chordata > Actinopteri > Esociformes > Umbridae > Novumbra > Novumbra hubbsi. Next base: position 42,755 of record JACXGK010002377.1, on the reverse strand, counting down.
ACCAAACTTTATTTTTATTGTAACTGTTTTTGAAGATATAAAGAAATATAGGTTTCATTTTAAAATGTGCAAGTGTGTCTAAATATGGGTTCAACTGTATTGGTAGAATAGGTAGACTTTTAACAACATTTTATTGAGGGATATTAATTATTTTGCTGATTTTTGGTCTTTAAACTTGTATTACTGGTTTCCACTAAATGGCGTGGCATTGGAAACCAGGAGGAAAATACCATATTTAGGGGGATTTTCACAAAATCTAATCCAAGGAGTGGTCTTATTGGAGAAAGGTTTAATGGCATAATGTATATGATGTTTGTATCTAAAAACCATCAGTGAGAATTGTTTTATCACATTTGGCATAGATGTATTTGCAACATTTGGTGAGGTCCCAGTTTGACACAATTAAAGATGAATACGGAAAATATACCATTTTGATTTGGCAGATGTTTTTAATATATTGTTAAGCAGATGCTCTGCAAGAAAATCTAGGTTCTAGAGTGGGATTTTCACTTTAAAATCATTTTCACATCCATTCTTGGTAACTGTAAACGTTGTTGCCCTTAATTGGGGATTGAGAGGATGACACAACTTTGAAACAAGTGGAAATCCCACTTGTTTTTTTTTTTTAAATAACGCATAAGGTCAGACAAAAACCCATTGCAAACAGCCTGTGTAGAAAAAATGCCATTGACCTTGGGCTAAAATGAGACTGGCGTCCTAGTAGTACAAGATGTTTCACACTTAATGTATACACTCTGCAAGGAATGGCCAGCAATGGCTGTTGTTACAACTCTTTTGTTAATTACTTACACACTGCTGTAGCTTTTTTGTCGAGTCTTGTGTGTGTGATGGGATGAAATGTGTTCAGTACATCGTGTTCCTAAACATCCTTCTGTAACACACACACACTATCGTGTAATGGGCGTGCGTGCTTATGATTGTGAAAATGCTTGCTAGTTGACATAGAAAAGATTTGACGTGTACGATTTGGAATTGGTGTTGTTTACATATTCTAAATACATTTAAAATGTCTTAACAACATTGAATAATTGCGGCAGTTGTAAAAAATGGTACGAACACGCCAGCTGTTTTCTGCGCGCACGCGCTCTGCAGCCGACAGCCTTGTGTTTGCACGTGCCATAACCACGCCACTTAACGTCTTGTGTCTGGACGACACACGTGTGAGATGGAACACGTGTTTTGCAGTGCCACGATCCTGCATCGTACAGAAAACTGATACAATGTATAACATGGCTTTATTCATTTCTATCAAATAATCTACGATTTGCCACAGAATGAATTGCTCTCCATGAATTGCTCCCCAATCTCAGATTTAAGGTGCTGTTTTTAGTGTAGGCTATAGTGTCTGAGGTGTGTAGTTAACAATGTTGCCTTCAAGAAGTTAAACGCACACGTTCTCTTGCTTTTATTGTTTTCTTCGGCAATAAAGACGATCTTTGGTTATTTCCTTACGAAGGATTAAAACGGGAGTCTTCAACCAGCCAATGAGATTCTAATGTGTTCTTTTCTTTCTGTTTTGACTGGCTTCTCATTAATTTTCCATGTCGGCAATATACTACGTAGGTGACCAATCCGGGCGGAGTATATCATGAGGAGGCGTAGCTTGTAGCTCAGGAATAACAAAACATCGACGGGTTTGGTGGTGTTGTTTTTCCACATATTACATTTGTCATACAGGTCTCAAAGCAACAGCGACTGGTAACGAGAGGAAGTACTTCTGCTTGTCTTTGACTTCATTTGTCTACCATAATCGACAATAAAAATGTCCGAGAAGAATACACTGAAGGCTGCTATTGAGCCTGTTTCGGCACCACAGGAATCGTTCCCTTTTGTTTTGAAGAAGATTATGGACATTCCGCCACCTAATATCCTGGAAGGCGACGAAGGTAAGATTTTCGTTGATGGTTGTTGAGGAAACCTTAATAGTGTTTATTTATGTTAACTGCATGAGCTGAAAAGAGTTCACTTGGCGGACAAGGACGAAGACTTAGTGTTTTAATTGTGTTTCTTATGTACTATAAACATTATATTTTGTGACAGTAGTAGTGTTTGTTAATAGAGTACTAAAGGAACAATTCTTTAAATATGTTCGTATGTATAGAGTGTAGGGAATGGAGAAGGAAACCCTTTGTACATTGAGTGCTTTGCCTGTTTCCCCTGAGGCATGGAAATTAGTGAGGGGAGGAGGGGCTAGTTCTCACACCTATGCTTGTCCAATAGTCCTGCAGACAAACCATTTAATATACAATGTAAATAAGCCAGTTACTTGCTTGAGAACTACATTTTGTTAGGGGCTTTGTTTTCTAGTATTAGCTTTTTTTAAAGAGATGACTGATTCCAGCTTTCTTTTCAACTATTTTATCAGAAATGGTTGTTTATTTACCATCTTATATTTGTGTTCACGCCCGTCCCCCACTCACAATGCTCCCCACCGTCATCTCAGACACGGAGAAGAAAAAGTTGTGCTCCGCCGACAGTGGCGAGGCTGGAGCGGCCAGTGGCAGGATCGCAGGTACAGGCAGCGGGGGAGTTTCCGCTTCCCTTACCCCGGCCATCTGGGAGAAGACAATCCCGTATGACGGGGAGACCTTCCACTTGGAGTACATGGACCTGGATGAGTTCTTGCTCGAGAACGGCATCCCAGTCAGCCTGGAGGAGGAACTGCAAAAGAGTCTAGCCCAGGAAGAGAACGAGGGTAGCGGAACCCTGGCAGAAACCGCTGTCACCCCTGACACGGAGACCGTCATGCCCACGCTAGAGCCAGCCAAACAAGAGAAGGAAGAAGAAGAGGGAGATGATTCAACCCCAGACTCAGCAAGTCTATCAACAGAGGTTGAGGCGTCTCAAAAGGAACCAGGTAGAATATTGTGATTTAAGGCCAAGACACTGTACAAGTGACTAAGTTTTCGTTTTGGCTACATCTATCAAATGGCTGAACTACAGCCCTTTAAGGTTACAAAAAAAGACTTTTAAAGAAGAACAAATTCTAGCTAAGATTTGTCCTTAGACATGTAAGGATCATTTGTCTTTGCCAACCTCTAGAGGGCAAGCCTGCAGAACTACTCGCACCCACGCCCATTGACCCAGAGGACATTGAGGTAGACATCAACTTCCAGCCTGACCCCACAGACCTGGTGCTATCCAGCGTGCCCGGGGGGGAGCTTTTCAACCCGCGCAAGCACAAGTTCTCCGATGAGGATCTCAAGCCACAGCCCATGATCAAGAAGGCCAAGAAGGTCTTTGTGCCCACTGAGCAGAAGGTAAGATGGCCGATGACTTTTGTAGGTATGATGCTGGAGCTGGTTATTACATCGTAAGATCATAAGAATGTGAGTTGCAATTGGCACTAAATAGTAGTTGGTTGATGAGGGTTTTTGGCATCGCTACGTTACCCTGGGGAAAATAGGTAAACATACATTCGGTACCCAAGACGGTGTCTGTTTTCACCAAAAAAAGGTTCTTGTTTTGAATTTAAAATCCTCCTGTGGTCCTCTTGTATCCCATGTCGCCACAGGATGATAAATACTGGTCCAGGAGGAAGAAGAACAATGTGGCCGCCAAGCGTTCCCGTGACGCCCGGAGGCTGAAGGAGAACCAGATCACGGTACGGGCTTCGTTTCTGGAGAGGGAAAACGCTGCGCTGAGGCAACAGGTGGCTGAGCTGCGGAAGGACTTTGGCCGTTGCAAGAACATCGTGTCTCGGTATGAAGCCAAGTACGGACCGTTGTAAAGGGACGAACCGTACGCCTCACAAGACAAGAACAGGCGGGATCTGAATTGGCACTGCTTTCCTGGTGACACTGTGTCAAGTTCTAGATCCTCCCCGGCGGTCAAGTGGAGGCATGAATGCACACAATCGGAAGGCCAGGCTGTGGCCTCAGGGGAGGTGGGACACGGAGGGTTGTGTAGAGCGGCTGGCTCCTACGCAAACGCAAAACGTGTGTATCGTCTAGTGCCAGTCACCCTTCATCTTATTAATGGTGAGTGAAGTCAGGGGAAGGTGTCACATGGCTGGAGAAAAGGAGGGCTTAAAGTTACACACATAACGTGTAAAGCATGTTGAGGGGTGGTTCTGTGGACCGCTGCATGAACATCAGTGCGTCCACCAACCCTGCAGTCAACCCTTGGTGCAGTAACAGACTGTCTCTTGTGTTTGAGTTACTCGCGCTGAAGCTCTCTAAAGAAGGAAATGGGATTTATTCGTAACGGGGCAGGGGAAAAACCAATGCGGTCAGAACAGAACGATCAAGGGTTGCCCCTCTGATTATACACGGGAGGAGACGAAGAGGGAACAAATAAATATCTGAGATTAGAGGAATTATTATCTAGGACATACAGGGAGGGTTGTTAGCTCACAGTTCTTCCATCTGTGTTTTTACTTGTACACACTTCTTCCTGCATCACATAGATGTGTTTCTAGTGTTAACCCTGTTTTGTACCCTTTTAAAGCAGCACACGGAGTTTAAAGATAAGATGGAGATGGGAGAATCCTTTTTTTCTACTATGGTGCGTACAGTAGCGGGGGGGGAACATCACCCACAAATATAAGCAATGGTATTTATATGAAAATCAACTTCAAATATCTGCCCAATTTTTGATACAGACTGTTTTAAATGTTTAAAAAAATGAGTACAAGACACTGTCTTCTCAGTGTGTTAATTGTTTGTGGGTAAGGCATTTATCAGGACCCTTACTGGTGGAGGAGTCGTTTTCTTTCCGTTGCACACGGCAGGTGTAGGCCAGGATGTTTAGTAGTAGCAAGACCCAAACATTTCTGCTGTTACCTGTTCCTGATGGTTGTAAATATCTGAAAAATGTCTTTTTATCACATTAAAATACTGCTTCTCCTTACGTTTGTTGAATAGATCAGTGCTGTTTTATTATTATAATACTATTATAATAATATTATAATACGTCTATTGATTGACAAAAATACACTATATCTAATTACATTTATGTTGAGGGGAACAAAAGCAAACTAATCAGGTATCTCTGTGAATATATATATTTTTCTTTTGTGTTCAACCAGAATATCACATGATTTCCTTTTGAACAAATGGAAGATGTATTACCTTTATGGAGTTCTGGGAAATTTGGGTAAAATTGCTCGTAAAAAGGCAGCTTGGTTACATTTGACAATAAAACCCCCCAGTCAAGGTTCAGAGTCAAGGGAGAAATTGGTTTGCCAACGTGGCCACCCCCCATTTAGTGCTGCAAATGCATATCAGACTTTTAAGGGGATTGCCTAAAGGGTCAGTCTGCAGTTCAAAAAAGTAACACACTAACCCAGACACATTTATGGTAAAGATAAGTTAGAGAAATATAACCACTCTCAAATTAATTGACAGAGTTATGGATGAATGGCCTGGCCATCCATTATATCCAAATGCGTTTGATTATAGTGTTTGTTTACACCACAGGTGTTACACCAATTCCAAGGGCCTAGTGCAATTATCTCTCTGTCCTTCTTTTATCTGGGGCCCAATACAGCCAGGCGTGGGGAAATATGCAGACACTAAACCCTCTGTGAAACCTGGTTGACACCTGTGGTTTACATTGTTTCTCTTCACTGTTTGTGAAAAAAAGTTATCACATTTTCTTATGGGTTACAACAGTTTAACTAATGTTATAAGTTATACATATTCAAGAATTCCTGGGTATGTATATCATTCTTTTATAAGGTATCCACTGCACAGTAAACTGCTAATTGCCCATTTAATATAAATTTGTGCTCTGTCTTAATTCTTTGATATGTTCTACGACAAATATACAGGTCAATAATATATATGTTACTCATATGATAGACTGCATTTGGTCCCAGTCAAGTCCCATGTTCCTTTTCCATACAAAATTCCAATAATCCTGCTGCACGAAAATAGTTAATGTTTGCATATGTCTTACACTAAGTGTACTTATGTCTTTTAATTAAATAATAATAAAATATTTTTTAGTGATTTTGCTTTTATTGATTGCATTGAGCTGAAATGTTGGCTTAAAATTGCAGTAGAAACAATTAATTGTTTTTAGTAAAAAGACAGAGAAATAATCACTGTCGATTTTAAAAAGTCAATACTACAGGTTGTGCATGTCTTTAGGCTATCTTCAGGCAGTTGTTCTGTTCTGGGGGATGGTTCACAATGACAAGAAGCTATGCAAACCTTTATTGTCAGAAAAGGTGGAGTTCGCTAGTTAACCAATGTCAGTAACATCATTAGCTTCCCTGGTGATTGTCCAGTCGATGTCTGCTACATTGGGCCGGAAGCGTCCTTTTTGACTTCTGAATCTAGACCTCGGGCATCACGGTCCATGTGACTACAATATACATATCGGGCAACGCAATATATTCGCACAGCAGTGATCATTGTGTTTAACTCTAGCATAAGGTGGCAGGACGACTGGCTTTGACAAGGGAATTTATTTTTAATGCTGAAGCAAATCTTGCAAAACGTTCCCAAGTGAGCGTGGGTGAACATTTGTAGTTTTACTTATTACACTTAACTTATGTACAGAGATAAGTAGATGCTTAACCGGCGGAACAGGATTCTGAGAAGTTATGGCTCAGGCGTTGTTTTTAAAGTGTCAGTATCGCCTGCAGAAAGGTAGATAAGGTCATGTAAAGCAATCCAACAGAGGGTACACGTATGCAATCCACTGTAAAAATCCATTTTCCTGTTTGAGGAGAACCTACTTAAAAACATTCAAATTAAGTGTGTTTTATATATACTTTAATTGTTTTTTGTTGTTTATATTGACATGGAATTTCCGCTGTGGTTTTCATCCCAGAACCGTGTATTGAAGATGTGAGATGGCTGTAATGTATCTTGTAACACGCATACTAATAAAGTACAATGGAATGAAAAGTGAGATCTGTCTTGAACAATGAACCAACCATGGTAATGCTGAACCATGCCTCTAACAGGATGCAATGTGATTCTGGGTGACAAAAAAGGAGCTAAACGCACATCCCATTAGTTTTTCTGTTCTAGTTTGGAGCTAAAAAACATGTTTCCCATTTACAGTTGTGGTCAAAAACTCATCCTGCTATGACATACATGTTCTTTACAAGTGTATGTGAACTTTTGACCACAACTGTATAAGCTCTAAATATACCCCTATCCACATCTCTTACCCTAGTATTGACCTCAATAACCTAACCCTAATTGATTATGCCTAAACCTAACAGTATGTAGAATTGTTACTTTTACTCCAAGCCGTGATACGTTTGTCCTAGTGTTGCCCAGCCAAAACACCATGTAGGGACAGATTTTTCTAAGAAATCATGACCAAAACATAGTTGTAGTTTGTGTACATACTTTTTCGTCTCTTAAAAAGGCAAGTGATTAATAAATGTTTTACATAAAGACCTCATATTTTTTTCTCTTTAAGCAGTCGTCCTTTTGAACTGAGCTCAGGGCAGGAAGTAAACTGCTCAGGGATTGTTATCAGGCAATGATGATTTTAAAATTACAACCAAGTTCTATTATGTTTTGGGGAAACCGGTGAAGCAGATTTTGTAGTGACTTGAATACTCACCAATGCTAAATTCAAATAATTCATCCTATATGGCATCAACCAAATACTACAAATAAAGTTAAAATATATGTCAAAAGGATGACACCTGTAGTCCTAAAGGCATTGCCTTTGCTTTGGGACTACAATATTGATGCCTCATGGTGTTTGTGTGCTTGACATCTGCAAAACGAGATAAACTCAGTCAAAATCCTACCATGAACCAATCTGCCTAACATGTTCTGCAGTGGGATAAATAACACAGATTTATATTACTCTGCTTGTGCTTTTCAGAAATGCTTGATGGGAGACGTTTTGATTGCCCAACATCTTGTTAACCAAAAAAAGTGAGCAGGTATCTTATACCAATATATCTTTAGAGACAAACCGTTTACTTATAATGTAAATAATACAATCTGCTTACTAGTGGGATATGTTTGTCCTTAGTGGTTTGCTTTGCTCTGTAGGCAGGTGTAATGTGCCCCCTCTGGTCTGCGTATTGCCCTGCTTTGTGCCAGGTACCTAGATTAACCCCTATTCTAACCTCTGTATGTTTTATCCTAAAGCTTCATGTAATATAACAAGCTCATAAACATTTTTGTAGTGTAAATTTAAGCCGGTATTAGTGCTTCAATTTTGCTTTAAAATATCAGTCAGATGCAAGAGACACATTTGGTTGGGGACACAATTTCAGATTGTTTTTCTAACCATAAAGATAACTCTTAACTCACATTTTTGTCCACATTTGTATTACCCCAAACCTAACTGAAAACAGCTTAATTGTTTTAAGTTAAACTATAGTAAAACACAGACTCTCTCACACACACACTTTGAGGTCCTTAGCCTGTCCACTGACTCATCTCCATTAGTATTACAGTGGAGTATGAGATGTTGTATAATGATCACAACACACCAGAGAGCAGTGTTGCATTACCACAGACTCAGAGAAAATGGAAAAATGAAGATTGGTAACAGAGGTGAGCAAAATAGGAATTTGGCAGAGATAAAGGAAAGATATGAGGGGGACAAAGTAGTGAAAGTAGATGTGGTGAGTGGGTGTGAGATGAAGCTATTAGTAGGGGAATAGATGTGGTGAGTGGGTGTGAGATGAAGCTAATAGTAGGGGAATAGATGTGGTGAGTGGGTATGAGATAAAGCTAATAGTAGGGGAATAGATGTGGTGAGTGGGTGTGAGATGAAGCAAAGAGCCAAGGATAAGCTGACCAAGCATGTAAATGCCAAACATAGACACACCACAAAATAATAATGTTCAGTGGAGTCACAAAAAGGAGTCATGCAAACATCTGACAGATGCCAATCTAGTCAAATGCCCTGGCAATGTTTTGTAGGTGATGAAACCTGAGGTAATGTTTGTCTGGCGTGATCAAGTTCCTTTTTATTTGAGAATATCGTACCTGTTTTGGATAATTTATTATTCTTCAATTTGTTTGCATCAATAGACTTTTACACTAGTTAGAAAAAAAAATCCTCACTGTAAAACCACCACATTCATTGATCAAAAAATAAATAAAACAATTACATGCAATTATTTTCCAGTTTAAGAATTAAGACTGCTGCTTTTGGGGTTGCGACCCCTAATTTAACAAATCCTGCCAAATAAAACATAACATGCATGACAAAATGCTACCACACGAAATTTAAAGCATTTACCACACTGGCAGCAATAAAAGAAGAACGGGTTTAAAATGGCCACCGTTGTTCCACTACCAAGGTGAACGAGCTAAAGGATATCCACCCAATAGCATATTCTACACTTCCACAATGATCAACCATAACATTGTGATAACTGTCAGTGGTTGGGATATATTAGGCAGCAAGCAAAAAATTTGTCCTGTCTACAGTGGTCAGTACCTATTAAAAGTGGTCCAAGGACGAAAAAGCCATGAACTGGCGACAGGGTCAAGGGTTTCCAAGGCTCATGGAGGCGCGTGAGGAGCATAGGCTGGCCTGTGTGGTCCGATTTAAGAGACAAGCTACTGTAGCTCAAATTGCATTTTGTTGCGTATGTGGCTGCAGACCAGTCCGGGTGCCCATGCTGACCCCTGTCCAGTGCTGAAAGTGCCTCCAATGAGCATCAGAACTGGACCAGGGAGCGATGGAAGAAGGTGGCCTGGTCTGATGAATCACGTTTTTGTTTACATCATGTGAATGTAAAAACCTTGCACTGTTGCAGACCACGTACACCCTTTAATGGAAACTGTATTCCCTGGTGGCATTGGCCTCTCTCAGCAGGATAATGTGCCCTGCCACAAAGCAGACACGGTTCTGGAATGGTTTGAGGAACACCGTGAGTTCAAGGTGTTGACTTGGCCTCCAAATCTCAATCCAATCAAGCGTCTGTGAGATGTGCTGGACAAACTATTCTTTTTTTATTTAAGAGACACTGACCCATCTCTTAAAACATTCACGGATCAGAATATTTTTGTCTTTTAAGTGTTGGGTTCCTTTTGCACACAATCATACATTTCATGGACTCTGACACACACACTCACTCTCTCACACACCAGATATTTACATACTGTATGTCCGGTTTACTAGATTGTTTTTAAATCCTCTGTTTAAGAGCAAATTTGATCATTTTGCTAAAGCCGCAACATCATCAAACATACCTAAATTGAGTTACTAAATCACTACAAAGTTACTAAGTCACTAACTAAGTCACTACAAATTAGTTTTCCGCTGGAGAACATGTAAATACTAGATAAATTAGAGATCACAACCTAGTTGACTATTCTGAAATGATATATTTGCCAAGACATACTATATAAGTATGTTTGATAAACTGAAACAGACAAAAATGACGACAGGAGAATGTGATTATTTCCCATGCGTATTTTTGCCATTCTGTTTTATTACAAACTTAAAAAAAGAATTTGATACAATAAGAAACTGCAGTAGTAAGTCTCCACAGAAAACAGGTCATTGCATTTCAGTAGTGTACATCTACAGGGTGTGCAGATCAGATACAAAATAGGAAAATTATAAAATACAGGGAAAAAAGAAAGCAGTATATTAATAAATCTGACTTTTAATTATATCCATTTATTCTTTGTCAAATCTTACATAGAAAATAAAATTATTTATTACAACATTTTGCAAAGTGCCAAATAAAATACACACAGATAAGCAAGATAATATATAATAATTTTCCCTCAGTTTGATGCCATCCTGGTTGCAGAGCAGCCTATAGTGAAGATAAAATAAAATACAAGACTTTTGAATTACAATAGAGAATATTGTAATGTGTTATACATAATACAAGATTAATCCCAACAACGGGCTTCTATACAACCTACACACTCCATCCACCCAGTGACCAAAAAGCAAATGTTGAATACACTTTTCTATAATTCATCAGACAATAGTAATATAGAGCGGTCCACATCCCTCAGATGTCGGCTTTTTGGCCTTCCATTGGCAGGCATTGACCTTAGCAATGCTTCAAACCCCCGAATTTTAAGGGATTTTGAAAACCAAAAATCTCATGAGTAAACAAACAAAAAACAAAACCGCTACATCCCTCTCTAGGCTGTCCGCCTCCAGGATAGACCAGGGACTGATCATAACTTAATCACATTCACAGCATATTCATTCACTATCCTCATCCTAAACCTGCTTGTAACACTGATAACATATTGGGAAACAAAAAATTATATTCGAGGTTGAAGTGTTAAGAACCCAGAAATGGAGTTCTAGAATATGGCGTTAGCACTGGACCAGTGTCAGTGTCTGTGTTAGTAAAGACCGTCTGAGTTATGGTTGTAGTAGCAGAAGCAGGGGAATGTGACCACAAATGGATGTGAGGTGAACAACAAGGATTAGACTCCAGGAATGGATACTTTGCTTCCCTTTGTTTTGCAAGAATGAAATTGGCAGCCATTTGAGTCACAGTAAGACTGTTCAAACACACACATAAGGGTAAGAGTATAGAGCTTAAACTAAAGTGTATGGCACTGGAAAATACATAAATGGATTAAGAATGAATAACAAACAGGACTAAGGAGTGCGCACTTAAGGGAGGGGATATGTGGCTAATTTTGGTTTTAAGAGTATGAAATGAGGACAGGAATCTTTCACTGAACTGACCTTTGAACACAGACAACTGGGAACCTTCAGACCTCACCCATTGTAAACATTCATCTCTGAAACTCTCCAAAACCCAATTTACATTTACCCGTCTTTTATTGGACAAATTCTGTACAAGGTACAATAAACATTCAATACTTTATTTTATACATCTATATTTTGTCTCAACTTGCATATATATTCATAGTTATTTCTGTAAAAAATAACTTCAGCACATAAACTAAACAAAGGAAATCTAAACATAAGAAATATATACATACTAGAGTTATAGTACATATATCTCTTAAGTTTACAAATGTACTTGATCATTATTTTTGCAAAACACACAGGAAAAATATAGAAAAATGTAAATAAATTACAAACAAATGTAAAAATGCACCCTTTCCCAAACATGACATTTATAAAGAGCTCTAAGCCACCCCTGCCAACTCCTGGAAACCAAGAAAATTAAATAAAATGTGCATGACTGCATCCATGCATATGATCCCCGGTCAGAGAAACGCCCGTGTGAGCGCAAGTCACAGGTCCTCAGGTGACCGTAAACGCACAGGCACAATCTAGAAAACATTTAGATGACGCCAGGACTACTTCCCCATCGCTTCCTATTTTAATCTGAATACAAATCTATTATAAATCTCATCTTGACAGAACTGAAATGGCTTAGCCGAAATAGCTTTAAAATAATGAGCCTGTACATCTATTTTATTTTTTATGTTTACCTCTGGTGGTGGTAAGGAGTGGCCTCTATAGCTCGTGAATATAAAGTGCTGGATTGGCTCAAAAGGAAAGGTTAGGCAACTGCCTGAACCCTGACCTACCAGATCCCTCAATGACATCGGAGCCTGGATATCACCACGGTCAAAATCTAACATGGCATCAAAAAAAAAAAAAGATTTGGGTAACATTCATCGTCCTGGACATTGAAAACAAACACAGCTTTCATCATATGATTCTGGTGGCCTGGAGTAGCAACGCCAGATTGGAGCCAGGCAGCTAGCGTGAGGCTCAGCCTACAGTGCCACCGACGCTCTACAGAAACGTGCTCCGATTTGTAAAGCTTATCGCACCCAAGATGCCAAGTGGTGAAAACTTGTGGCTGCCCCGTCATGCCATCCTTTTCTCCTCTCCTCACCTCCTCCTCTTCTCCCTGCAGAGTAAGACCTCTCCCTTATAGTCAAAGTCAAGTCCAGTCATTTATCACTATGCCCACTGCTTTACTGCTTCCCATCCCCCACTAACAACACCCGTTCACCTTCACACACTGCTGAATGGTTTCTATAGGTTATTTTCTATGTGTGTGTGTGTGTGTGTGTGTGGGTCTCTGTGCGCAAGCGGTGTGTTCGAAAGATTAGTATGTCATTATATCCTCACATTCACAAAGGTCTGCAGACCTTCCAAGCAGTAATTTTTCCTGTCATGACAGATACATTTCCTCATACTCTGCACCCTTTATTTCAGAGACTACAGAGGCTCCCTATGTCACATTCCATGGACAAAATTCAGGGCGTATGAACGGCAAATACTGATACCTCAAGCGCAACCAAATCGGACACCGTTTCAAGGCTTGAGTAACCGGCCCACTGTATTAATGACGAGTCTGGACCATAAGCCACAGGATAGAACGTTTAACACTTGTTAGCACGATAGGACTTCACAGGAAAAATGGCACAATCCCTCTTTGCATTTGGCCGGGTAGTGCTAAGCTTTCCAAAGCCTTCTTACAGAACGTCGGTCCAGTTTCACAGCATGACAGTGCAAAAGATAATTAACAGATACAGCTGTCAACAGCCCATAGCTAAAGAGCATTTCACTCAGTTGAACATTCAATGAAAGAAAAAAAAAAAATGAAAAAATGTCTGTGCAATAGGAGGCTGGTTACTCCTCTGGTCAGAGAGAAACTGAACTCAATATCCTCAAAACAATCTGAACAGTAAAAATCATATGGAAACACAAAAATAATGAAATACATAGTGGAGGTTGTTGTTACGAAAGTAATCATATGCTGTAGTATCAGTAAGAACAATTTCAGGAAAAAAAGGACTTTGTGCATCACTGCCCTACTGTTGCAACAGCAATACAAACCATACGAAAGGCTTAGTTGGCCAGCACCACAGGCTGGAAGGCCTGGCTCGGATATTGCAGGTTATACCCACCTATCCCCTCCACAAACGAGGGCTTCTCCATGTATGCCATCCCAGTGCTGCCACCGATGACCCCCACCGCCGGGCCCGGTGGGGGGCTGGAGAACGGGTCAAAGGAGGGGTGGGAGTGGCCCGAGTGAGGAGGCTGGAAGGGACTGGCGTGTGGCGGCATGGCCAAAGTGTCTGTGTCAAAGTAGAGGGGCCCCGGGGACGCTGGGTAGACAAACTCTTTGGCATTAGGGGAGAGCTGGCTGGGGATCTGACCCCCAAGGGAGTGCAGGGAGAGGGACAGGGGCTTGTGTTTCAGCAGCCCCGGGGGAGAGATGTTGGTGGGGGAACGCGAGAGCATCCTCTGCGGCGGAGGCCCGCCCACAGCCGAGCCTCCGGCCGATCCGGAGCCGCCTGACTTCTTCATTTTGGTGGAGCCAAATTTGGTGGCAGCGAAACTGGCTGTGGTGAAGGTGATGGGCTGCAGCATTGGACGGGCGCCGGGCAGCGTGGCTGTCGGCTGCTGCGGCGCGGGGAGGTAAGGGAGGCCGCTTGGAGGGGACGGTGTGGCCGGGTTAGAGGAGTGGGCCGTCAGGTTCGTGGGGGTGCTGGAACCAGGGTAGCTGAAGAGCCCAGGGCAGGATGAGGATGACAGGGGTGTGGGCGAGCTGGAGAGGGAAGGAAGTAGGACCGGAGATACCTGGCCTCCGATTGGTACAAACACCTGTGCCTCAGGGTTGAACCCTAAGCTCTTCGCTTCCTCTACCTCCATGTCTCCCTTATTCAAACCGTTGACCCCTTCCACCATTTCCCCGTCCCCACTGAAGCTGGGCGAATCCTCCAAGTACAACACCTTGACGGCTCCCTTCTCCCCGATTTGGTAGGACACTTCATAAGGGTCGATCCACACACTCAGCTCTGGGGGGACATTGGCTCGCACTTCCTCCGTGTCCAGTCCACTTCTTCTGGCAGCTAGTTCCACTAACGGGTCCCTGGGGGCCCCTAGGTGCAGGCAGCGGAAGGCGGAGCCCCGCAGAGGAGCTTCAGGGTACCAGTGGCCTTCATAACGGGACACCAGTATCCGCTCTAACTCTTCCCCGAAGAGGTCGGCACGACGACGGGGCAGTTTGTTATACAGGTAGGATACAATGAAGTTCAGAGCTACCTTCACCTCTAGGTGCATGACTGTACCAAGCAGTCTGGATAGCGAAGTACTCAAATCAAGTGTTGACGATGAGGTGATTAAACACTGAAACAGTACTGACTGACTGTTTTCACCCCTCTACATGTAATAATGCAGGTAGTTTTGAAGTCCAGCCGAATATTCAAACCCTTTCCTGGTTCATCAGCATGGAAAAATAATTTCCTGGTTGGTCAGCATGGACAGAATTGGTGGCCAGGAGGCAAAGTACTGTGTGTTTTCAGTTCAGATCTTCCAATTGGTTTTACTCGCACGACTTTAAGATCTAGAGTCCAGCTGGGAAAGAAAGAAAACAAGCGGTTAGTCCTAGGTAGGTAGATTCAGACCAAATAGTTTCAACAGAAGGGATAGTGAGAGAGTGAATGGGTCAGCAAGACAGCTTTAAAAGGGTAAAACAGATGCAGTGATCGAGGATAGAAATCCATGATAATCTGCAATCCTTCAGCTGTTGCTTCTGCCAGATGCTTGACTACTCAGGATTACACAATTAGAGGAAGTACAAAATCAATCTGAAACACAGGGTGGGAGGGAAAGTAGGCTGTGGGTGTACGGTTCACATCTAGGCATGTATAGCAGTGACTGCATTCTGTAAAATGGCAGGGTACTAGCTATAGTGCATGAAAAACACCATTTCCCACCATGCAATACCATTAACATCACAACGCGTGCAGTGAATAGTCCACCTACGCACCATAAACATTGCCCTCACTCAATTGGCACAAGGTGGGTTTCAACAGCTAGGATTACTCAGCAAGCTAAATCGAACAATATTACATGTAGTTAAACACTACAAGAACATAGACATGATGTATGCATCAAGAAAGATAAATTACTGTGGCTCAGGTTAGGTGTATTGGTACAAAGTCATCATTGTTGATTTGAGATATAGCCACTGTTTGAAGGCTGAATATTGCACATAAAGCTACAAGATGGACACAATCAATGACTGACTTGGCTTGTTATTATGGCATTTTACTTGTTTTAACAATAGAAACAATTCTTAGAGCGGTGTAAAACCATTCCATAGTAAATCTTTGGGATATAGAAAACAAACCTTCACAGATTTCTACTAGCATTGAAAGGTAACACCAGACTTGACACTTACTTTTGAAAAAACTGAAATGAAACATGAGGATGACAGTTAATCTTCCACAAGCATTAAGCATCATAAATATTTTCATTATCCAATGTCATTCAATGTCATTCCAACAAACAATTCTTTCAAGCATTATGTACCACAGTGTCAAACCTCTATCGATCAAAATGGATTCTAGTTGTTGTCTTTGGCATATTAATTTCTTTTATTGTGCATATTCATATTATATTATGCAAAGCCATTCAATTATAAAAGGTGTCTATCAAATGTTTGTTTATCATGATTGTGCCCTACTACGAAGTATACTACTACAAACACTATGTTCTATGGTGTAATACCATGAAACAGTTGCTGCCATATTGTTTACAGTAAATAATTCGAACGAAAAAGCACATATTGTAAAATTGTAGCATGCTTTATCAAACCAATAGTAACATTTTATGAGGAATTTATGAGGAATACCTAATTGATTCATGGTCATTTTTCTACTGGTCAGTTATAAAAGTAGCAACCGGGAATGTTGGTAATAAGGATAGAAAAGACAATTTTCGCATATTTTATGGTCAAGCAACCAAAGAACATGCTATGTTTATGCATATATTTAGGTACCGTCAATAAATAAGCGTATGTTCTCATAATGCTGTGGGAAGCCTATATGCAAATAATTACCTCTCTCCACGATTACATTTACACTATTCAGCAGAAATTGGACACGTATGCCATAATTTTAACAAACTGGATGTCCCTAGAAATGATCAATGTCAACAAATTATAAGTGACTAATGAATTGGTGAATGTTGCATGTGAGTATACCGACCGAAGAGCAGAACTAGGAATAAGTTATTCCTGCCTGAAAATATCAACCATTAGGAGGACATAGCTGCGTGTTACCAATAAAAACAACTTGACTTCCAAAAGAGTTTAAGTGATTCTTCATAAAAACACCATCAGAATCTAAAATGGTTGACAGAACCCATTGCAGCTACATCCTCTCGACAAGTAATGCATTTTTAGAGAAAGAAATACACACTTCGATTCAACCACGAGGATCCACTATATATAAGAAAATAAGAGGTACCGTTAGACGGCTGTTAAATAAAAATGTCAATGCCATATGTGTATATGCAGGCGCTGTGTATACTTACTGGTGCAGCTTGAGTTCCGTCCCAGCGCTTTAAATTCCAGCTTTTATAGGAAATGCAAAGACTATCCGGCATTTAACTTAAGTGTGTAAAGATGGATATGTCATGTGCTAAACATATCTTGAAATGTATGATGAGGTTGCTCTTATCACAACCGACAGGTTGAATGACACAGCCCACGAAAACTTTACTGTTTGGCAACCTTGCGCATTTATACAGTAGCATTTCGCCCACACCCCCCGTTCTGTGACGTTGGTCTGAATAGGAACTACTTTATTGATATTATCGTAATGTAACTCGACAAATGTGCGTAAATACGCATATGGGAGATATAAGTTGACTTAATAAACATATTGTTTCAGCTTAAAGCATATGTAATAGGAAAAATTATTTGTTCCGAATTGTAAATGGAAGTAAATATGGTTGAACATGTTGTTATTGTTGTATGCAAATAAATACTTTTTCTACATTGACCCCTAACTGAGACAACAAATTGCCATCCATGTTTTTGCAAAACTAGTAAGCGACGTTCTATTTAAGTTGGCGAATGGATATTTGTGAATCCAAATGAGTACTGTGCCATTGCTAAAAATATAAGCGATGATAGCAACAGAGTATCCATTGGCTGTGATGGGGGAGGACTCGTTGTTTATTGGACTGCAGTGGTGTCCAGTCAGCAAGTCAAGTGATATTACGGTCAGCAGGAGTTGTGGGTAATGTTGTTCCACAAAATGTAGGCTATAGATTCAGGAAAGAAAAGTGATTTACAATATTTAACCTTCCTACTGAAACTATGGTGACTGCTATGATAAATTGGCATACGGTTCATAATGTTTTATTGGTTTTGTAAAAATATCCGGGATATTTAGTTATTACATAAAAACTATAATATTAAGTAAACGTGCATTACGGTAAGGTGCATGACTACTCTATTCAAAGAGCTCGCTTATGGGGAACAACGGCCAGATCATCCTGTTCAAATAGTTACATTCATCTAAATATACACTGTTCTTAAAAAGTGATGTCAACATGCCTAAAAGTGACCTCACACTGTCTCTGAACTCATCATTACCAATCCTAATCAAAATGATTTTCCGTTGCACTCCTTCGTTTGGTGAAAAGTATGCCCTGCTCTGTTTGTTTAAATAGTTCATAATCGATCGATTTTGTCTTACTAACCAAAAATGTGTTGACAAGATGGAACTTAAAAAAATGAAGATTTCAATCATGTGACTGTCGCTCCCTTCAGGGAAGCTGAGTTGTAAGTTCTAAACAGCTTTACCAAAGCGTCTGGCATTATTTCAAACTATTTCACAATTTTATTTTAATATTGAATATTGACCATGAGTCATTAAAGTTGTTTACAAAGATTTACAGAGATATTCTCCCTTACCCGCTTTTAACTTACCTGTAAGGACAAAAATAACGGAGGCATTATGCCGCGTTCTCCTACATATGGGAACTAGGAAAAAACTAAGTCAAATCATGACGAATGTGATTTTTAGGTTGATGCTCTGAAGTGTTACTAGAGTTTCCGACTTAGAATTCCAAATTAGATGACCGTTTAAAACGTTTATTTGACGGATCTCGTTTATTTGTGAGTTCTGGTTGTTTTAAAGGTGTTTTTCTAACTGTGCAATCAAACACCTATCCAGGAAAAGGCGTTTTAAGATCTGTCAGGCATCAGTGAACAAAATGGCATCCTACTGTATGACTGTCTCTCGACTTAGGGTAAGTAAAACTTTATTTGTATTAGGAATTATATTAAACACGAGTTGCATCAAGTAAATATGTTCAGTTAATAAGTCCTAGTTTTGTATCAATATTTAAAGAAATCTCCTTTGTCTTTTCCGGTCCATTACCGTAGCTAAATAACGATATAGCTAGCAGCACAAAGCAGTAGTGTATAATGATCCGACGTCAGTTGTCATGTACATTGTAATAATTTTGGAAATGGAAGGATTTCACCTCCCAAATAAACGCGTAATAATCTGGTCGCTGTGAAATCTGTGTTTGGTTAAACAAAAACAGTTGTGATTTTTAAAGGTGAAGTTGAGTGTCAATGTAAACTGCGTTGCACAAGTCTACTTTTTTAAATGAAATATGGTACATTGAAATTTTGTTTTAGTTGTTATTTTATTATAATTTATTTATTATATAAAACACTGACACCGCAAATGTATTTTTGCATAGTGACATTGGTTTTAAATCAGGAAATATTTGTAAGCTTTGCGGAAGCTCTCAGTCCCTAAAATGCACACGGTTACCTACCATCGTCCTCCACCTTTGAACCATTAAAATTGTCACATATTATAACCCCGGTGTTGACGGATTATTGGTCTTGCAGTGAAACTGAGGGACAATGCAGACCAAAGAGCATTTTTGTAATAGATGTGCATAGATTAAGAAAATGTACAGAATAATACCCAGTGTTTAGAAGCTGTAGGACACCATCCAGGCACTGGCAAGAAATAAACTTTCCCTCAACTTCGCTATTACAGTAGAAGGAGATTAGTTAGGGAAGCCACATTGAGGCCTTACTGGAGCAGGAGTAAGATGCTATAATATTGTGTTGTTTCTGTAGCGTGTGGCATGGAAAAGAGGAGAGGCAGTAAACTCCAAAGATATTTTCATTGTGGACAGTCATACATCAAGGTCCGTTTTAGGGATTCGGCTCTGTCAACAGTTGTCACAGTTTTCATGTATTCAGAGCAGTGCTATGTGTCTTCTGGCCTCCATTACACCAGGGCATTTATCACAGTGTCACAAACCATCAGGTTTACATGGCCACAACACTGGATAAGCAGTGGTTGACGCAGAGAATAATCTAACTTCAGGCTCCGGGCCACAATTGTGAATTTTATAAACAGAACAAGCTAATCTGAATGTAATTAATTACATTATTTTATCAGAAATATTTACTTCCAAATCAATGTCATGGTCAGTTTAGCACCAACCAGAGTTGGTGGAATTGGTGTCTGGCCTTTCAGACAAGTGCATTCACGTGATTGACTCTCTTCACCACCTCTCCTTGATCACCAAGGATCTTTTCTAAAAGGAATCCAGAGACAGACGGCGAGGTAGGCCCTTTCAGAGCGGTTTTCAGTGGAAAACCGATCAGAGCGTCTTCTATCTGATTGGGAGGAAAGTTACTGGCTTAATGTTAGCTGTTGTTTACATATTGTTTTAAGTTTTGGGGGAAAAAGCTGAGCTAGATGCCAAGTGTGCAGTATACAAACTGACACTCCAAAATGGTTGTTTTACGGCCACTTTGCTGTGGCCCCTTAATTTTCCTTTCCTACTACAGGCTAAAGTAAAAACAGGATGGGCAACTGTTAAAATATGTTTACAAAATATTTATATTACATTTTTTGGCTTGTAGAGACAGTAATGTATTTTATCAAGTGACTTGTTATAGTCTGACTATCCTTTGAGTAAACATGGAAACAGTCTGTTAGACAAAAGCTTGAAGAAAATGGAGTGAAAAAATAAATTAGGCCTGGCTGATCTGCTAGTGAGTTATGATGCATGGTGAATTGTGGACCTCATACATTTGCGCAGCCGTTGCCTGCATTGTGGAAGGCTCTACTGTCAACCAATCATTAGATTGGCACTTGAAAACGTGACCAAAGACATTACCGAACCAGGAACCAACTTTGTGTTTGCATGTATACACTTGATGTGTACAATTAAATGTCTAACTAAGTGATATCAATATAAACACAGCCTCAGTGTGCGAGTATTAGGGTTGGCGACAGGTTTATAAAATAATATATTATAAACTATATTACTGCCATATTACACTGAGCACTGCTGTCAAACTTGCCTTTTGCAGAATATTTTCCCTAGATTTCACAAAACTTTTGTCTGTAGTTAGCCTACTTACCTTTGGAATAAAACTGAAGACCAACATATTGTATTGTAATATTTCAAGCCAGCAGTCAGTTTTAAGTTCATTTGAATTCCATTAACCAAAGTCATCCCTGGCTCCATCTCGAGTACTATCACATAACCTGCTAAATAAAAGCCTAATTTGGAAAATCTCCACACTTTAATTAAAAGTCCTCCGGCAGGTAGAGTCGGCTAAACAATGTCATTAGGGCTGTCTGTCCTGCATTTACATTCCCTAGAATACTACTGGCAAAACTGTCGCTCAAACCAAAAGAGTACTAAACGAAATGTGACAACAGATGAAACCAAAATAAATACCCACACCAATGTAAGACAGGAAAATAACATCAGAAGAAGAGCAAAACCAACCACAGGAACACAAAGGTCTCATGATTGTCAGTTAGGCGTGAGAGAACAACTGAATGTGTTGGTGTCTCAAAATCGTCTTAGTGCCAAATGACGTACTGTGTTAGCGGATTTTAAATGTCAGCTGGGCCTGCCCTGGTGAAAGACATCCTGGGTAACCATGTACAGGTGAAAACTCTTAGAAGGCCTATCTAGGGGACTCCACTAGTGAATAAACGGATATGGTGATTAAGTCACCAAAGCGGGTATCACAACCATCTACAGTAGGACTTATCTAAAACAGTTCTTGCTGAAAGCCTGCATCATTATCAATGTCTTTTCAGACCCTAGTCACACTATGTTCAGATGGCAGTATAATAGCGGGTATTATGCTTATGATGTGTTATAGATGTATTATTGCATATAGCTGTATGTAGCTATGTAATTATTTCTGTAAGTAATTTGTTATTCATATTTGTTCCATTACAAGCACTGATGGGAGAAGGGAGGTAGCCGTTAAAATAAATGTGAACACAAAACCCAAACTTGACCAACACTGGCTATGCCTTCGATACGTTATGTGCTATAGGACAAGAGAGCATGTAACTGGGAGCCCGGCTTGTTTAGTTTGTGTGATGCAATGCTTGTTGGTTTGCCTTCAATAATCGTCCTTTCAGACTCTGTCAATTGAGTGCATAGAACATTGTTCAAGTCACGTGGAGGTCGTGCCGATTGTAGATTACTCTCATAGAATCATTTTTTAAATCTATTTTTACTGTAACTTAGATTAAGCTTTGGTGTTCTTAAACCAGAAAGTTCTTTGAGGACAAATTGTATTTCCTTACACATCAGTGAAGAATCTGTGAAAATTAAAAATATATTGATGTTCTCCAGCTTGACTCATTGTCCCTCGGTGTCCCCTTTAGCTTGTCCTCGGAGGGGCAAGGCGTCTCCACGTCTCTGCAGCCTTCAACGCCAAGGTGGCCATGAGCCGCTTGGAGCCTAGCTCCAGCATCAACTATAAGGAGCTGCATGAGAAAGTCAACATTGTGCGCAAGAGGTCAGTACAGTGTCTTTTTATTACCATTCTATTAACCGACAACAAGCTCATGTTTAATTAGAAAACCTTAATCCTTTTTGGATGGCCTTTTAGTATATTTTGGGTGTGAAATCCTAGCAACACTCGACCTCTATCACCCCCCTCCCCCATTCACCTTAGGCTCAGTCGCCGCCTTACCTTGTCTGAAAAGATTGTGTACGGTCACCTGGATGACCCGGTGGGCCAGGAGATTGCCAGGGGGCGTACCTACCTGCGGCTGCGTCCGGACCGCGTGGCCATGCAGGACGCCACGGCCCAGATGGCCATGCTGCAGTTCATCAGCAGCGGCCTGCCCCAGGTGGCAGTGCCCACCACCATCCACTGTGACCACCTGATCGAGGCCCAGGTGGGAGGGGTGGAAGACCTCCAGAGGGCCAAGGTCAGTAGGGGGCAGGAGAAACGGTGGCCCCTGATTTCTGTTCCGAGTGGTTTTGGGATGTTCAGGGTGAGGATTGATCCTGTGGTATTTCGAGTGCATCGGGGTAGACGAACGCGTTGCGCGGGGGTCATCGTGGGCCGGTTGTTGGTATACTGCTAATCGCTGAACATGTTTTCAGACAAAGTGAAGCACTGAATTTTGAGCATGAGACGCTTTCCACATCCAATTGCATAGAGGTCAAGTTGAGTAACAGGGATTAAAAGGGAATTAAGGTCTGCAGCCAAATATGTGCTTTGAAGCTTAGATACAGGAAACTACCAGCTGAAAATAAATTCTAGTTAAGCCCACTGACACTCCAACCCCTTCCCCCTGTTCTTTTAACCCAGGAAGTGAATCAGGAGGTTTACAACTTCTTGGCGACTGCTGGTGCCAAGTATGGAGTTGGTTTTTGGAAACCAGGTTCTGGAATCATCCACCAGGTACTGGAAATATAACAGAAATGGTAACTGGGCAGATTGAGCTACCATGAGATTTAGCTGTAGCATATTCAAATTTGGGCAATATCCACTTCTGTACACAAAATGCATCTTGTTAATTCAAATTGCAGATGTTCACTTCTTAATAGCTAAAATTCAATCACATTGGTGACAGATTATTTTAAATAAGAATAACAATTGCTGTTTTCCCCCAAAAAATCTCAAAAGCTGTTTGATCCAAGTGTGTGCTGAAATTATTAGGAATTAATAGAACAATAATAACATTTTTATGATGACAGTGTGATTATTATGCACAAATCAATTAATATTTGCATATAAAGGCATTTTTATCCAAAATGTTCCTGAAATGTATTTTTGCAGACACAAAAAGGAAACACAGTGTACAATGAACCACTCACCATTTGTTTTGGAACTTCTCTGGCATGCAAGCTGCTGACGGGAACGCAGAGATCAATGTGTCAGGTGAGTGTGTTGTTGTTGTTCGTCTAACAAATGTATGCCCTTTGTCCTTGGCAGATCATTTTAGAGAACTACGCCTACCCAGGGGTCATGCTGATTGGCACAGACTCCCACACGCCCAACGGAGGAGGCCTGGGCTCCATCTGCATCGGTGTGGGAGGAGCTGACGCTGTGGACGTCATGGCTGGCATCCCATGGGAGCTCAAATGCCCTAATGTGAGTGGCTGTGACGGCGAGCCACCTGACTACACTCCCTACGGCCACGCCCCTATCCCTGTTTCTGTCAGGGTCCACACAAGTATAGAGGAACGGAACCGTTCGGTAATGTCGTAGCAACTCCCTCGTCAGGTGATCGGAGTAAAGCTGACTGGCAGTCTTTCGGGCTGGACCACTCCCAAAGACGTCATCCTGAAGGTGGCTGGGATCCTAACGGTGAAAGGGGGCACGGGAGCCATTGTGGAGTACCATGGCCCAGGTGTCAACTCCATTTCCTGCACCGGTGAGGCCAACGAATAGTAAGGTTTATTTGACCTAGCAAAGTATTGACTATGCACTCGGTTTGCTTTAACGATATGCTGGTTTCTGTTGAGTTTGTCCGGCGGCTTTGTTTAAAGTTGCGCTAGTTGGCTTTCGTAGTCCTTGAGACTTTTCCAACCTCCTGGCTTCAGGTATGGCAACTATCTGCAACATGGGTGCTGAGATTGGGGCCACCACCTCCGTTTTCCCGTACAACCACCGCATGAAGACTTACCTCATCAAGACTGGACGTGCAGGTTAGAAAGTGACTGTAAGACATTCTGGACCAAAAAACAAGTCTTATATTTTCTTTCCTCACAAGCCTTTTCATTGCATGTCTTAAAAGCACTTATACATACAGCTTAGCCCTTTGATATGCTTAGTCTCCTTCTGACCTCTTCCATATGGTCTCAGACATTGCTGCCCTGGCGGACGAATATAAGGACGACTTGGTTCCCGACAAGGGCTGCGAGTACGACCAGGTCATTGAGATCAACTTGAGCGAGGTGAGTTATTAGGCTGCCATCCATGACTTGTCTTCCTACAAGATCTCAGGTGGAAACGAGAGCATTGTACATCATGACTGTGTGTCAACTGACTTTGCCAGCTGAAACCCCATATCAACGGGCCCTTCACCCCGGACCTGGCCCACCCGGTGTCTGAGATTGGTGCTGTGGCTGAGAAGAACGGCTGGCCCCTGGAGGTCAGAGTGGGTCGGTATCAGCAGTCACACGTCACGCCCCCGTGACACTCCGTTAAACAGGATATATTTCGCTTTCTTTTCATCATCGGATTATTGCTTGCGTGCATATTTCCATATTTGTTTGAAATCCCCTGTGCCTCTTCTGCCTTACCCTATTGCCTTGGGTTCCCACCAGGTCTGATTGGTAGCTGCACCAACTCCAGCTATGAGGACATGGGCCGTGCCGCGTCCCTGGCCAAGCAGGCCCTGGACAGGGGCCTGAAGAGCAAGGCTGCGTTCACTGTGACTCCCGGCTCTGAGCAGATCCGGGCCACTATTGAGAGGGATGGCTTTGTACGTTCAAACCTTGAGAAAACCTCCCGTTATAAAGCAAGTTTCGGTTTACGACGTTTGCAGCCACAGTCCTGATGTTTGTTGTTCTCCTTCAGTCAAAAATCCTGAGGGATGTGGGCGGAGTGGTCCTGGCTAACGCTTGCGGGCCGTGCATTGGCCAGTGGGACAGGAAGGATGTGAAGAAAGGGGAGAAGAACACCATCGTCACCTCTTACAATAGGAACTTTACTTCAAGGAATGATGCAAACCCAGCCACGCACGCCTTCGTCACGTCCCCTGAGGTAGGAATAACCACCACACGCCTTTGTCACGTCCCCTGAGGGAGGAATAACCACCACACGCCTTTTTCACGTCCCCTGAGGTACGAATAACCACCACACGCCTTTGTTTTGGGATGTCTCATTGGAACTATCTCCCCTCTCATCTCCGGCACAGATTGTCACAGCCTTGGCCATTGCCGGTACCCTGAAGTTCAACCCTGAGACTGACTACCTCACGGGAGCCGATGGCGAGAAGTTCAAACTGGAGCCACCCAATGGCGACGAGCTGCCGGCGCGTGACTTTGACCCTGGCCAAGACACCTACCAGCACCCACCCGCTGATAGCACCTCTCTCCGGGTGGACGTCAGCCCCACAAGCACCCGTCTGCAGCTGCTGGAGCCTTTTGACAAGTGGAACGGCAAGGACCTAGAGGACCTGCTGGTGCTGATCAAGGTGAAGGAGAGTTGGACAGCCTCATGGAGGTCGCACGGTATATGCAGATGTTAGAGAAGGTTGCATGAAATGTATGAGGCAGGTGCCAATTTGTGTTCACGCCGTGGCAGAACATTTGTTTCTCTGGACACTCTTTTATTTCACAAAGTTGTCTTTTATTACACAAAGTTGTCTTTTATTTCACAAAGTTGTCTTTTATTACACAAAGTTGTCTTTTATTTCACAAAGTTGTCTTTTATTTCACAAAGTTGGTTTATCCTTCGGAAGCTAACTTTTTTAAGTGTATCTAGGAATATCCATTCCTGTATTGTTATCCTTTTGAAGATTTTAACCTTGGTAGGTAAAGTCATGTTTGAAATGTCTGCAGTAACACTATAAACAACCTCCTCCAAGTCAATACATTGTGAATTATTAGACTTGTAAACCACTTCTGAGTCGGCTGTTGTTTGGTGCCGCGGTTGGAAGGCAATTTTAACCTGCTGTCTTTTCTTCCTTCCGCCGTCCTCGTCCGCAGGTGAAGGGCAAGTGCACCACTGACCACATCAGCGCTGCCGGCCCCTGGCTGAAGTTTCGAGGTCACCTGGACAACATCTCCAACAACCTGCTCATCGGAGCGTTGAACATTGACAACAATGCGGTCAACAAGATCAAGGACCAGCTGACGGGAGAGTATGGAGGTGTTCCCGACGTGGCCCGTCACTACAAGGTGAGCGACGGCCAGAGGAGCGCGGGTCGGTCCCCGGGGTCCCGGTGTTCACATGGGCGTCTGTGTACCCTCCTCCCCTCTGCTCCGTCCAGGCCGCTGGTCTTTCGTGGGTGGTGGTGGGGGACGACAACTACGGCGAGGGCTCCAGCCGGGAGCACGCGGCTCTGGAGCCCCGACACCTGGGGGGCAGGGCCATCATCGTCAAGAGCTTCGCCAGGATCCACGGTACGCCGGGGAGTTGAATGGGGGGGGGAGGGGGGAGGAGGGGGGGG
>JACXGK010002376.1:24551-55379 GCA_016801125.1 Novumbra hubbsi | reverse complement strand
ATGTCTCTCTCTGTGATATGTTACGCAGGGTTAGGGTTATTTAGGCTAGCTATGTCTCTGTGATATGTTACGCAGGGTTAGGGTTAGGGTTATTAAGGCTAGCTATGTCTCTCTCTGTGATATGTTACGCAGGGTTAGGGTTATTTAGGCTAGCTATGTCTCTCTGTGATATGTTACGCAGGGTTAGGGTTATTTAGGCTAGCTATGTCTCTCTCTGTGATATGTCACGCAGGGTTAGGGTTATTTAGGCTAGCTATGTCTCTCTGTGATATGTTACGCAGGGTTAGGGTTATTTAGGCTAGCTATGCCTCTCTGTGATATGTTATGCAGGCATCATTTCTACACACTCCATGTCAACCAGCAAGGGTTTTTTAGCTAAGTCATTGGTGGGACTTTGCAAATATCCTTATAGAAATGTTGTACACACTCTCTGAGGTAGACGGGATCTGCCGAAATTGCCTTTGTGACAGAAGACAACCAAATGCATGGAAAGAAAAAAACAGTTCATACAGAAAAGATGGGTTTCCTTAACTCCTAAACGGATGCATTTCCAAACAACACAAATTACAGGTGGAGGCAATGTTGTAGAAGCAAAATTCAATTCACTGAGAAGTCAATCACTTCATACTAGAGCACAACAAAGACTGTTCCCATGCTGGGCCTAGTTACTTCAAGGTAAACACGGGTGTATACACGCAAACAAAATCACACCAAATATGAGGCGTACATACCCAAGGACACCACCGCCACGCTCTCCGGCAGGAAGTGCAACTTGAACTTAATGAGCAGGTGCACCAATATGATGCAGATCCCTGGAACGGAGGAGGAGAGGGTCAAACATAGAGAGGATAACGCACACAAGCACGCAGGCCGTGCCGCTTTCAAGACAATACAAAGCCACGAATTGGGAAAGCATCTGTTATAACAGCTTCATTCCACAATTTCATCTGAAGTAATTATATAAAGTACATACTTTGAAACTATAATACAGTCGAATGCCGTAAGGCAAATGTCTCCAATAATTCAATATTTTTCACAAAAGCTCTCATCCAGAGTGACTAACTTTCGTACTTTAGATGACCACAGGCCACATTCTGCAGGAAGGTGGTACGGCCCCACCTCATACCAACCAAAAACACAGATGTGGTATGTGGGCACATTCCACATCGTCGTTTCCCAGAGGATACCACTTAAAAGTAAGAGGCAAATTATGACACTTGATTCCACAGTGGTCCTCTGTAGAAGAAAATACATCAAATATAATTCAAAAATAATTCACAATTCAGTAATGCTCATAATGAATTTGATAAATATAACCCTTTACACATTCTCCTGGACATCATCAGAGTGTGACCGTGACTTCCAGCAACCTGATTCCTCACACTGGCTTTTCATTATGCCAGGTTGCTATGCCTACGCAAATATTCCCTAAGCAGACAATATCGTATTACTTTCAACATTAAAGTAACATAAAACAGAGATGACAAGCTTTCTTTAAGATACACTGTAGCTCTATTGGGAAAGGAAACAGTTCATTTGAAAAAAGAACAGCACTGGCTACCACAAGGCGATATACAGGGACGTTTTCAGACACTGCCAGGCCCCGGGGACCCGTTGCGCATGGGCCCCGGGGACCCGTTGCGCATGGGCCCCGGGGACCCGTTGCGCATGGGCCCCGGGGACCCGTTGCGCATGGGCCCCGGGGACCCGTTGCGCATGGGCCCCGGGGACCCGTTGCGCATGGGCCCCGGGGACCCGTTGCGCATGGGCCCCGGGGACCTGTTGCACATGGTCAGTCTATGGATTAAACATTTTAGTTTTGCTGTGGATAGACATTGAGTGAATGACATTGAGTAGATCTACAACGAGAAATGTGCGTAAGAAACATTAAAGAAGACCACATCAAATTCAGTGAGGAAAAAAAAGCAGAGGAAGCACGTGATCAGACATGTGAGGCAACCTTGGGACACTTCCTGAAAGCTTCTTTATGTACAGACTAACTATGGAGTACTTAGGAATAAAGCACTCAACTAATTTAAAACCTTCACTTAGGAGCTGACTTCCACTGTTTCAGAGCAGACAAGCAATCAGAAAAAAGTATTATTATTTATTTTCACATTGTGGAATGATAGTAAAGACACCAAAACTACTACCTTATGAAGATGGTTGAGAATATGCCTAGAGTGTGCAAAGCAGTAATCAAGGCAAAAGTTTCTACTTTGAAGACACTAACCTATGAAATGTATTTTGGTCTGGTTAACTGTGTTGGTAACTACATGATACCGTATTTGCTATTTTATAGTTTTGAGATCTTTACTATTATTCTACAATGTGAAAAACAGTAAAAACAAACGCATACCTTTACATGCCAGCCAGAAGAGGACTTCAACTACTCAGAGTCTGGGTCTAGGTTTCATCCTAAGTTTTGAGCTTACTAGGGACGTTTTCTTAGCCACCGTGTACCAACACCATTGTTGCTTGCTCTTTGGGTTTTCAAACTGGGCATGTGTATAAGCCCCTCGTGACAAATGTATTGTGTATAAAATAGTTACTGAAGGTATGGTGGACCCATGATTCAGCCTTTGAGGCCAATCCCAATATCACATCTACACGCTGAATCTCAACTAAACATGGATCATGTAGCAAGACAATGATTCAAAACACACAGACAGAGATTAAAAAAGAATAGATAGAAAAAATCTGTCCCAGATTATTACACATTTAGAATCTATGTAGCAATTACTTTTCAAAAGAACTGTTCTATTTTTTTAATTTTATAATAATCCCCTAAAGCATGTTCTTTTTTTTCTAGGTTATTACAGATTTGCTCTACTGTTTCAGAAAAAGCCAATTCATTATATAGTGCATGTTTTAACATTAAAAGGTGCGCTATGAATGAAAACACAAACAATAAGTATAAGCCTAATCATACTCAAATGTAAGAGGAAGTGGAAAATTACAGAATTATATTTAGGCTGTAGTCCAAAATAAAAACATGACAGGCTGATTCCGCTTTGATCTAAACCTAACTAAAAGGCACTATTCTAAGAACCACTGTACTACACCCCGGGGTCAGATTTAGAACACATCTAACACAAGAGGCTGCACTTAACACTAACGCAAAACGCTAAAATGCCGAAGGTAGAACCTGTCCTGGGACTTTCCTAGGATGAAGTTAACCCTAATTTCCTCGCTGGACTGTTGAAAATGGTGCCACATCCTTCCTTTAAAATGCAGCTAATGAGTATGTTGTAGTGCTTTAGTATGTGGGGGCAGTGAACCCATTAGAAATGTCTAGTCCAATTTTCTCTATTAAAAAAGCTTTAAAACACATTCAGTCAGTCACCATGAAAAGTACTTTTATTATCTGCCAAATAGCAAAAACTACGAATTCAAACAAAGCCCAGGTCAATAACAAATTACAAAAACACCTCCTCGGCAGAAAGTTGGGTCTGGAACGTGAGTAATCTTTAGCACTCAAAAACAATCTCTTCAGGAGTCTAGAGGAATGATCTAGTGTTGCTAGCTAGTAGTTAGTTAGTTAAGGTGTCTCATGACTCCAGTCTAAATTAGTTAACTCATTCTGAACTAGCACTGGTAATAAGATAACAAGCAGAGCAGTTCTTTGGTTATGGTTTTATTAAATAATCAATACTGGGACCTATTGCCTAACACGCTTTAACTACAGGTTTGCCCAAGATAGTTGAAAGGTGGCTATAGTGCCAGCATTTAGACAGAGCAACAACAAACTATCACCCAAATGGCACATACACGACATAATTAAGGAACGTGTCAATTATTTGGGGTGGTTAAGGTTAGGGATAGGGTTCGCTTATCACCACAACCCTGGCACGCCCCTGATCCTGCCCACCCTCTAAACCAGAATAAACCCTGGAGAGGCAGGTGATTAAAAAGTCAATTAAGCTGACAGACAGTACTGACCAATGACAAGTAGACTGAAGAATATGGTCATCCCGCTGGACTGTTCCTCCTCCTGGGCCTTGACCCCAGCACCTGGCAAGATGGGCTTAGGGGTCGGCTTAGGTGTTGCCTTGACACCAGCGGTGGTGGGGTGGAGGGTGTCATTGCTGGAGTTATCTGTGTCGTTTAACCTGCTGGAACAGGGAGACAGAAGAAAACTATTCAAACGTTTGTGTCGTGTGATAAACAAAATGGTACAGTTCAAATGATATGCCTTGGATGTCCCCTAATTCACAGCGGACACACATAATGCTAGCCTACTACTAATCGAAAACAGATCAGATGCAGTGCTTTACTTCAGTACACCCTGTTGTCAAGTGTGCTTGCCTCTTATCAGGGGTTTTGTGCACCACTGTGCTCTGGCCAACTTTACATAGAGAGCACGGTGTCATTCTACAGTAATGGTTTACTGGCCTGTATCTCATGGGCAAGAATGTTTAAATCAGAAAGAGCATCAGGATATACAACCCTGTTTCCAATAAAGTTTAATTGAAATGGCAAAAAGTTAGGACAGGGGCATGTTAACCAGTGTTGCATCACCTAAACCTTTTAACAAACACTCGTTTGGGAAACCGAGGAGACCAATTGCTGCGGTTTTGAAAGTGAAATGTCAAAAAGGATTTCATCTGCTCAACATTTCGGGTCTCCTTCGTTTCATAATGTGCCAAACGTTTTCAACGGGTAACAGATCTGGACTGCAGGCAGGCCAGTATAGTACCCAAACTATTTTACTACGAAGCCATGCAGTGTATATTTGTGCAGAATGTAGTTTGGCATTGTCTTGCTGAGATAAGCCAGGCCTTTGGCATTGTCTGGATGGCAGCGCATGTTGCGCCAAAACCTGTTTATTGTTCAGCATCAATGGTAATTTAACAGATCATTAAGTCACCCATGCCATGTGCACTAATGCAACCCCATACCATACCATCAGGGATGCTGGCATTTGAACTGTGCGCTGATAACAAGCCAGATGGTCCCTCTCCTCTTCAGCCCAGAAGACACTGCATCCATAATTCCCAGAATATTTGTTTATTTTGATGTCAGACCAGAGGACAGTTTCCCACTTTGCCTCAGTCCAACTTAAATGAGCTTGGGCCCAGAGCTGGATCTTGTTTATACATGGTTTTACCTTGCTTTGTGTTCACAGACATCAGTTTTCAAAAGTGTTCTTAAGCCCATGCAGTGATGTCCACTACAGTATATGTTTTTGAATGCAGACCTTGTCTTAAATGAGATTCTCTGAATCTTTTAATCATACTATGTACTGTAGATGAAATCCCAAAACTCATTGCAATTCCTGAAAGACTTCCCCTCTCTGGGATGCTGTTTTTATACACAAACAGTTACTGGCATGGTGCCAATTAATGAGTTGATATGTTTTTTTTGCGTTACAACTTTTCCAGTCTTTTGTCGCCCCTATCCCAGCTTTTTTGAGACGTGTTGCTGGCATCACATTTATGTTTTCTTTTTACTTTTTCTATTGAATATAGGGTTGTTCATAATTGTTTGCACACCATTGCATTCAGTTTTTCTTTACATTTTACACAGCGTTCCAACTTGTTTTAAAAACAGAGTTGTACATGACACTATTGATAACCTCGTATTTAGCAGAACTGAAGAAAGAACAAAAAAATACATCAAAGGTGTGCCTCCGATGATACAATGGATCACAGGGTTTACCAACCCGGTTGATACAACAATGTTACAAACGGCAAATGTTTCACTTGCTGCAGTCTGAAAGAGCACAATAAAATGCAATCGCTTGCTATCATTTTCACACCTGGACGATTGTTCTGCGGTGCCGTCTTTTTGCTGGTTGGCTGCAAATATTAAATGTGTCGGTAGTATTCGGTTGTCCTCTGGAAGAATGTTATGATCCTTTTCTAATCCAACACCTCTCTCGTGAACATCCCGCAATGATTCTTGAGTCACAAATTCTGCCAAGCACGAAGTTTGCCACGTGAACCAAAGACAAATGGCAAGATGATACCCAAAGCCGTTCATTCTTAAAATAGTGGTTTTGAACAGTACGCCATTTTAAACAGGAAAGTATTGGTTTTCGAAAGAAAATAATTGCATATCCATTATAATTTTACCTCACTTTATCCACATCACAACTCTACTTCCTGGTTGAACTACAAACAGGGAGTTGTAGTTTTAAGTACAACCAGGACTGTATTTAAATTGACTAGATAATCGTATGTGTGGGGTGTATCGATGAAAAATAGGAAATAGCCAAAGAAATTAACATAAATAACAATACTTTATTATCTGTAAATCAAATTATAGTTGTAGAGTTGCTGAAGGGCATTGGTTGTACTTCGTTTCCCATAAGGCGCAGTAACAAACCAGTGAAGACGTCACTTTTTCGTTTTCTACCGATGGCCGTAGTGAGATATAATATGGGACTAAACTGGAAATTTCACGTTTAGAGAATTCGAGATGTATGCCTTTGTGAGTTAATGTGAGACGTTATTAGTCTATTCAAGACCATCCATTGTACACATTTAATACTTGAGTTTAAATTAGGTCCAAATGAAACCAAAGCTATTTGGCTTAATATGCTATATAAAAAGTGTATTGATTTTAACTATTCAATAATTACTTTGTGCTTGTTTGTGTAGCATTTACCTGCCTAGTCCTACTTGCCAAAATAAAATATCACACAGCAGTGTACATGGACTGTGATTAGGATTACCAAGATTTGTTTTTTCTCATTCCATAATAATTAAGATGAATATTCATAGACTTATTGACCGTCTAGACTCTAGATCCTTTCCTTTATACCACATATTTTGGCCATGTCTTCATAGCGGGATATAGCCAATGCTAAGCCTGATGAAGAGAATGAAGATGCTGTTCTGCTATTAGTGTTCGGTCACATCACAGATGGTATCCTCCAGCCAACATTTGAGTCCCTGGTTTGTGCTGAGACTGGACCGAGCCTATGGGCTCAAGTGAAGAACGTAGGTGATGGCTGACTGTGTTTTGCCAGAGACGCTCACACACAATGACACATGACTCCTTGGCTCAGGGCTCCTCTTTTTCGCTCTCTGTCTGTGTGTAGCTCTGCCTTTTTTCACTCTCACTGTCACTCTCTTTTTCTTTCTGTCCTGTGTTCTTTGTCTCTCTCTTGCTCTCCCTTCCTGTCTCCATCTCCACTTGAGTCCCAGCCCTGTCTTCTGGCATTTCTCTCAAAATGCTCTATTTAAAGCCTACACTGAGGGATATACTTTTTTGACATTGTGCTCAACATGTTCACACAATCTTCACATCAAACAGACAGGTTCTGTACCAAAACCTCATTCCTACATATTTTCAAAAACATGCATGATTTGCAGGACTCACAGACACATGGACACACACACAAAAGCACGAATGCATGAAAAAGTATGCCTGCACACCTACAGACACACAGTTAAGTCTACATACTTACGTACAATCACACATACAAACCAACATTCTGACACTCTCTCTAAAAACACACATGAACTCACATTCTAGTTCTCTCTGTTATAAAAATCAAATGCCTGGTGCCATCTGAAATAAAATGTGATCGCTCTGTTTTCTTGATATTTCCACACTATGAGGTGACAATAAAACTCAAATATTTTCAAAAGTAATGGTATTGCCTTTCTTCGTTATAGCTGGAATTGCAGCCTGTTGAGGTGTGATAATATTCAGGACACTTGATGATTCACAAATGTTTGGGTAGGGTGTACTCTGGGGGACCAATCACCCAATCAGGCTTGTGTGTGTATATATATTGCCATTTGTGTTCCTTAATGCCCACAAGACTAGACATTTAAAGGACAAACTTTGGTCCTCAGATAAATAAAATATTCAACATATATATACCTACAATGGAAAGCATATGCACAAAAAATATATTTTTCCATTCATTTTGGTAGACCTATATACTATGAAGCATATGTAAAATTAAGTATGTATTTTCCTCCATTCTGGTTGGCCTAATTTATTTTATATTTGCCCATTTTTAAGGTCAATTATCTGTCTACAGCTTGACATAAAAACAGTAAAGTAAGCCAATCAGTTATGTAGAGAAAAACTTTGCACACACTCCCTATGAAATCCCCGCCCTCTAAAGTTGGCTCATTGATGACAGCCTGGGCGCGCGTAGCTTCTCGTTCATTTCCTCCCACCGCACGAGCGGCGGAGTTTCTCAGCGGCTGTGTGATATAAAGGAACTTCCACTCAATACAACAGTTTTAACTGCATAGCCGCAGTTATCTGTTCAACATTCGAACACATTCTTAACTGAGAATCTGTGTTTTTCTGGGAAAGGATTTTAAATGGACTGACAGACTATTACTTCCCACTCGCTTTGCCAGTCATTCCAGACCTTGGAGCATCTTTTAAGGCATCAAAAGCATAGCAACATTGACGGAAGCCGCCCGTCTTCTGTCTAGACTAGACTAGGCAGAAGTGTAGACCTCTTACTCCTGTCTGCGGATAATAGCCTACAATTATTCTCATACTGCTTTTATATGACCTGCTCGTTATATTTGAGACAAATCTTCAGGACTACCATCTCTATTGTAAAGAAGAAAAAGTGTTTACGTTTTTTGGCCGCCAACGTATATAATGCCGACACATTTGCGATTTCGGAGAAGGTCATTCCTTGGGCTTATTTTCCTTTTTTCACTGTCAACCTCCGCATTGTACTTCATCTATTCTGCGCCTGGTATTGGTAAGTAAAACCCCAAGTAATCTGTAAATAATCCGGTATCACCATTTATGCGTTTGTGAGATCGTCCTCATGTGTTGAAGATCATATGACAGCTCGCGCTAGTGACTAATGGGAGTGTTTGACGGGTAGCCTCGCGCTTCTCTGCTGAGACTGCTTCCTGCTCCAGCTAATCGTATGATTCCCCATTCTTGGATTGGGCTGGATGATGGGCACCCATTCCATGCAATGCACCTGCTTTGCGATTATGATGATAATGACGGTGAGGTCGTTAATGATATTATTATTATTCTATAATCACAACTCTGCAGGCTTCCTGCTGATATTATACAAATAAACAAAGTGGTATTTGATCAAGCTTAATTCTAGCGGGTTAACCTCTATCCTCACAGAGGTTGGAAACATACGATGCCAAGGGACACATGTATGGTTGTATATAAAATAGCCTCATTGTTGGAGATGGTTCGCCCCTCTTTGACGGGCCGGTCCCATCGTATCAGCTGAAGGGAAAAGCTGCAGTCATGGGTCTCCGTGGCCCAAATGTAATTTGTTCTAATTACACCACACTGTACCATATCCGGTACTCTTATCTTATTTGTCAGCTGTATTATCAAGCCATATGCAGCAGTTGTCTCGTATAACCTACCGCTTTATATTGGTCCACATACACACTGAGCGTATTTTAGAAAGAAAAAACAGAAATATACACAGAAAACTAGGAGGAATGCCATTTCAAATTAGTTCCACAGCCTACCCAGATATCTTGTAAAATATTATACTTTTCTTGTATAGACATGAATCGTTATGGCCATGTGGAAAAGTCGTGTAGCATGACTGGTTTAGTTAAGCCTAATAATCACCACTTCAACACAGAGCATATTTAAAATGTCAGACATTATTTAATGTACATTTTGGATTATAACATACAGAAACAATATCTTCTAACAGTTAATGTAAAAGTTGATGAGATTTTGAGCAATATAAGTGTTTTGGACTAACCATAATCACCCTGTAAATTGAGCCTGAAAATGACATGTCTCCTACCATTCAAACGAGGCAGGCCCAGACCCGTTTGGATAATAGGACAATGTGTTACAGTAAGGTTTTTGTTACAATGGCACATGAATAGTATCATGGTTTGTTCATTTGACCTTGGTAAAACTGACATTATGGTAATATTTTTAATATTTTTGACAAGGTATCTTATCTTAGTTCAGGGTAGGGGTGGGACGATATGAGCATTTCATGTCGCGATTATTCTGCTCAAAATTATCCAGCTTTTCATCCTGATTAATAACGATTCTGGTTTCTAGCTCAAAATGTCTGATCGGATATTCTTGCATTACATAAATCTTGTTGTTGTCCATATAAAACGCCTTTACAAAGAAATAAAATGAAAGAAGGGTTTCCTTTCATTAATACAAGAAAATGGAAATCTCTACATTGAACTGCTTGCTTGCTTGCAGAGCCATTCATATTAATTGACAATACATTGCAGAGGATGCTAGGTGGCGTAGTAAAAAGTGTGATGTGTTGCTCCACTTGTAAAATAAAACTGGTAGTCAGGGACTTCAGCTACTGGCAGAGCTTTTCAAGACAAGTTTATCCTGATTTACGATTATCGCAATTATGGAATTTTTCCACAATGTCATGCTCGTGAGTATTTTCCATGTCAGCTGACTCTTGGATTGGCTGGACCCCAGAAAAGGCTCCAGGTTATCTTGAACGAGAAACGACAGATCTTAATCCATCACTGGTTTCAATGGTTTTACTGCTATATTTGGACTTCAGATACCTGTTAATTGCAAAAGGTTTTACTTCCCCATGTTCCCTGATCTCATGTTTACACTCGGCATTAATTCCTCCTGCTCTCCGGTTCTCTTGGGTGTTAATGATTGTGGTGTTTCAATAGCCGCGTGTTCCTTAAAAGGAAACAGGTAGCAAGTCATTAATAATAAATGGACAACCACACCAGAATGGCTGCTACTAAAACCTACAGTTTAGACCTCCCACGCCACTACCTGAGGTCTCTCCTCAAAGGTTAGAGTAAGGAGGCCAGGGAGGATTAGGTATTGTCATGGTGTCAGGTTAGAAATTGGCTAGGAAATGGAGGAACGACCAGGGGATGAACTGAAATAACTACGGTAAGAGACATGCTGGATATTGGCTCATGGTTTTACTGGCGATGAGCCTGGTAGCGGTTCAATGGATGGAGGGAATGATGAACAATAAATATGGTTAGGTCATTCGGCAGATGCTATCATCAAGAGCGACTTATTGGAGCTGCTAAGTTTAAATGTTCGGCAAAGGGACTGAACAACAGATTTGGTTTTACGTTGAAGGGGACCGGATTTTGCATCCTTCTGGGTGCTTCTCAGATGTTTGGCCACCTGACAGAAACCTGACAGAAGGGCCGGGAAGAGAATGGACCGTAGATGTTACTGGGGAATGAAGTGGGCGGATAAAAAATGTGATGTGGATTTGTGGTGGAGGTGAAAGGCTTGAGGGAAGAATCCTGTGAAGACATGCAGCTCATTGAAAGCAGGCTTGATGAACAAAGGAATCGGGGTTTAGGAGGAGAAAGAAACAGAAACATGTAGGTGGTGTGGTGGATTGAGGGATGGGGAAGTACCCTGTTTTTCTCTGAATCACTAAGTGACCTTTCCAGATCACCTTAGCAGACCTCCCTATGACTTACCATCGTCTTTTACCCAGAATGCAACTCTCCCTGAGGTCCTAGTCTGTGCGTCACTGGAGCATGGTCGTATGCACACTGACACACAAATGAGCACAACAAACTAAATTGCATACACACACGCATACACACACACGCACGCACACACACACACACACACACACGCATACACACACGCACGCACGCATACACATCCATATGAGCTCAGCCTCTTGTAGCCCTGCAGCATAGATGCTGGCCTGCAGTGTGGAGGCCACAGCTGCGCTTGATGGCAGCCGTTTATTGAGAGGATCCCATCTGAGCTGGAAAAGGCACAGATTTAAACGCACCACTCGGAACAAGCAAGATGAGAAGCCAGGCGCTTCACTTTGCCCCCTTAGCCTGGACGTGTATGTGTGTGTTGTACTACTGAATAGCTACACTGTCATCGTGCACTCATTCATGAGGGGTAGAAGGGGGCCGGCCCCTGACCCGAAGCCATCTACTAAATGTCTGCCTTACTGCCTGTGTTGTATGCCTGCCTGCATGGTATAAACACTGACTCGTTACATAATTCTGTCCTTCTTCATTTATTTAGCCATCAAGCATTACCGCACCATGTGGGGGTTGGCAAGATATAATTCTGCAACCTTCTTTATGACAATTAAGATCTTCAATGTCCAGAAAAGCAATGTTTTGTGAAACACAATGCAAATGAATGTCGGTGTCCACCTGCTTACACAGCAGTGTAAATGGACTGTGATTAGGGTTACCAAGATCTTCTGCCTTAATCATGATGCTACTAATTTGGTTATTCTTCCTTATGCTAATTCCTAGTTTGAGTGACTAGAAAAGTTGCTCGGTTTACCAGGAAGAATAGCATCAGGTGCAATGGTGATGTGCAATGTTTACAAAACTAAATGTATGATTGAGATTTTATAAATACATGGAGGAAAAATAACCAGCCATGAAGAGGAAATCCTGGAGGTTTGGAGGGCACAGAACTAGCACAATATATTGCAATATTTTAACAATGGTATTATGTACTGTCATGAAAGTGAATAACATATTTCTTATATAACTTGGCAACTATCTATTTTCCACCCTCATAAATAGGTAAAACTAGGCCACGGTATCTTTATGTATGACCGTTTGTGAGGTGGTTATTCATTTAGTATAGTAATTGCACCATGGGTTTAAAGGCTTTGAACCTGCAAAACCAATGCTGTAGCTTAGTTTAGTGTCAATAACTGACTGTACCCTGACAAACACACCCTTTTATCTCTCTCCGTCATATAATGGTCCCTTCCTGATAGCCTGAGAGTCATCATTAGGAGGGCCGGAGTGGGTGTGGCTTTCCAGTTATTCGGCTTTTAATGCTCCTAAAGGACCCCACAGACTGGCTAGTGGTAGTATTGTTCAAATACTCAGACAGGTAAGTAAGTGTCAGACAAAGTGCATTCTAACGTGTTCTTCAAATACAGACCGGTTCCTGTTTCTCAATCCTCTGATATTGAAACGGGGGAGAAACATGTGGAACTTCTCTGAAAAGCCACTTTTTGAAGGAGGGTTTTGTGCATGAAAGAGTTGTTTGGTCGGTTGATCTACTAGATGCCAAGCCGCTCCCCTAATAGTATAATCGCCTGTTTATTGTCAACAACAGCTCAGTATGCTGATTTAGTGTTGCTGTATCAGAAACATATACATATCAAACAGGTCTACAGGATGGATTAGCAGATAACATCTAGTGAAAATGTGAGGGATTTCACTCAACCTACTGATAATGGCTATGTCCCAAAAAAATAAATGTTGGTGACCTCATTGGCAGGCTTGCTGTTTTACTGTCTGCATACGTATCTGTGCCAACGTTTTCTCTCACATCACTTTGTCCCTGTAGATCATTTGCACTTTTCAAATTGGTTTTCTGGGTTTTGTCGTCTTTCGTCTTTCAGTGTTACTAAGATGTTTTCAGAACGTTTTAGAATTTTCCTAAGTTTTTGTTAACCCTTAAGCATGGAGAGACCGTCCCTGTAACAGAAAATAGTACAGGAAAAAAAGTGTTGGAATGTTTCTGTCTTGTTCAATTTGATTTGTGTAATTGAGTTACAAAGCCCTGTGTAGGCGGGAAACAGATGAGCCTCTGTTCCTGTATCTCCTGTCTTTTCAAACATTCCAGTTTCCCCAAGAAACTTAAATGTGTAAACTGCAGCTTAAAGGATAGCATTTCCTTGAAAAAGGTTTTCCTGGATCTGTGTGTGTGTGTGTGCATAACCCATGTCTATCCACACGTATCTATATCCACACGTATTTATATCCACATGTCTATCCACACGTATCTATATCCACTCGTGTGTATATATCTACACGTATCTATATCCATACATCTATCCACACTTTTGGTATTTTTATTTTTTGAGACTTCACCAGTGTTTTTTTTGTCTGCTCAGAGTGTTAATGTAATGAACAAGGTGGTTTTAGCATAGCGATGGAAGGTTAAAACCACATCTGGCTGTTCTTCCCAGTTGTTGACAGTGCAGTATGGTCAGTGTACAGCTGGTTGTTAAGGGTCTGTCTCAGACTAGAGAACGCCCATTGAGGGTTCTGCAGGTAATTCATTAACTTTGTTGATCCAAGAGAGCTGGCACTTTCGAGCCAGCAACAAAATGTGCATCTGTAATTTTTAATATGTACAGCATGTAGCGTCAAGTGAAGTTCCTTATAAGAAGGAACATTTACAAATAACATTTACGTCCTCCAGGGACATATCTTAATAGTCTTCAATGATTTTGTGGTCTTTTTCTTTCCTCAATCACCTCCGATGTGAAAGAAATATTTTACATATTCCATATGTTCTCAGATCAGTAAAGAAAAGGCGACGTGAGAAGGCAGCCCCCAAGTCCTGGGATGGTCCATCCACAGAGTACATTCTATGGCGCTACTGTGTTTAAACATCCCTTCCTGTGGAACCTCATAATATTTCTCAATAAGCTGTCCTGTCCTTGTCGTGTTAAGACGCAGCTTTCTACCCCGGGCACATACCTGACTGTCTGGAATGCCTCTGACGGCTACACCTGGACCTGTGTGTGATTCTGTGTGTTTTTACATTTAGTCCTGTCGGCATATGTTGTTAAAGTGTCTGCCCTTTAGGTCTGAGAGGCGAGTCCAATTTATTTTTGTACGACTGTTTCACCAATCAGTTCCTTGTGATTGATGCACACAGTTGGCTCTCAAGGCAAATTTTAATAAACTGCCTAAAATCGGACTAAAGCACCAGGCTGGAATACATCTGAGGATACATGTTTTCTTTATTGCACACACACACACACACGCTGGATGTCCAGAGGTTGCACGACTGCTCTACACTGACACCTACTGTCTGGAACGACATTATTTGTGTGGTTGCTATAGTCCCCAACGGGTTGATCAGACAAGATGACTGAATCTTTCCTCATTGTCGTCAAAGCAACCAAACTAACATTCGGCTTACTTACTTTTTTATTTGTACAGTTATGGTAACAGACTCTTTCTCCACCACCCTACATGTCATGGTTTTAAAGTCGGTACCAAATGTAACAAGTGTATCTTCCTATTTCATGTACAGTATATATCTATATTATTGCTGTCAAACAACTAAAGTATGTCGTCGCAATTTTAGAGTTCAGATTTACCCAAAAAATATTTTCTGTTTATAGAGCAGTGCACTATGTTAAAGACGTATTATGTTTTATAGTAAGCTATGGACAGTACTTTCTTTCCAGTTGGATGGCTGGGCACAACCAAATACTTCATTAAATGTTTCCCAAATTCAACCAAATGGATAAGGTAGGGTTCTAGAAGCAAATATAAATGAGGTATTTTATTATTATTTTATGTTTTTCTGCTTGGTCATTATGGTGGTTATTATAGTATGGTGTAGTGTGTATATTAATAAGAAACATATTTTGTAATTTAAATTAGAATACAACTGTAACATAACCAAATGTGGAAAATGTGAAGAGCAGTGAATATTTTCTGAATGTACTGAACTAATTACTCAAAATATTGCTGACATTCTTAAATAGCAATGGCTGTAAACAAATGAATAGCTGCATGGCATATCTGCTACTTGGGAAATGTAAATCAATAGCTCTGTTTAAAGAGGACTAAGTATACTTTCACCACACTCAGTGAGAAGAATGGTTCAAGAAGTAAAGAATCCACCTAGGATCACAGAGATTGGTTAAATGTTTTGTTTTTTATTCAGAAATTGGTTGCATTAGAAAAACTGTAATTAGACGTCACCTCCATGCCTAAAGCTAGTTCCGGTGAGCAAATTTCACCAACCCATTGGCATCAGAGCAATAATTTTTTGAAGGAAGGGAACTCTTGAAAAAGCGGTTCTTCTTGTATTCACACCACTCACCCCTTTGAATCACTCCACCCACTTGCCAGTTCACTTCAGCATTGTTCTGGGCCCTCTTTGCATTGCAAATCAGATATTTCTCATGAAGTCCACTGCATTGTACTACTACTCCGTACTAATACTAGTTAGTACAACTACTATGAACGAAAACCATTACGGAAGCTTGTGAAAATGTTAGGGTTTGGGAATCCATCAATCATTCTGAGGATTAATATCGTTTTTTTGGTCAGAACTTATTATTATTGGACCTTCTTAATGCACATTGGTGTTTTACTGTTAGTAGTTTTTACTTCCTGTTCATAGTATTTACTATAAATACCACAGCTGCTAAGGTTATCTCTGAGATGCAAGTGTTTGCTGCTGCACATTTCCTCTGGGATTGTCACAGAAAATAACAAAATAAATTAAGTGCCTGTACAATGTGCCAAACCAAAACATGTTACTTAAGATTAAGGACGTTGTTTTGTTAGCAGAAGCGGAGCACATCAGAGTAGAATTCTATTAACAGTAGCCCCTGATCAGTGTTTCTAACCCACCACTGGATATACTTTCCAATGACAGCTCGTTTTAAAGCCCTGAGCAGTGTGTTTGCATATATGTTGATTTAATTTGGTAGGTAGCAAGTTGTTAACCCAGTTTTTAGTAAGAACTGAACAGAACATTTCTTCTACACGAATCACATAATATGTCAGATCAACATTTCAAGCTATTTGAAAAAGGCTTTAACATGCAAATGCGCCAATGCCCATCAAGTTTACATTGTCTCAGTCTGCATAGTAATAATATAGTAATAAGAATGCATTATCTCAGTCTCTGCCTAGTAATAATATAGTAATAATAGTGCTTTGCATTGTCTCAGTCTCTGCATAGTAATAATAATGCATTTCATGTGTAGACAATTTCTTTTTTGTGGTTTGCATTTCTTGCCTGATTCAGCACCATAGTGTTACAGAGTGCAAAATAATGTATTATTTGAGGCCTAATATAAATGCATATGTATTTGAAAAGGCTTTGGAATTTTTGGTTTTGTTGCTAGGGCACTCTGTACTTTGACTTTGCTTGTATATCTACACTAGTCTAGTCCCTATTGCACAGACATGGAATTCTCTTTATTTGAATGGGAAATCCAAATAATTATGAGGGACTGTAGGTGTGTCAGACAATTAATCACTATTTTAGACATTTGAAAAAGTCTGCTGTCGGATCTAAAAATGTATAGTTGTGTTTTTTCCCAAATAAACTGGAGGTAATTGTGGCCTTTGTGTTTGGCTCATAGCTCACTAGTGGTGGGTGGATATGGTTTTTCCTTTTTCAATGGATAGAAATAGAAATGTGATTTCATCAGTTTGACGCAACCTTCAAGATGGTGTTTGACTTTTTCTATTTACAACTAACATTACTGTAGGGTGCCTCCTCACAGATGTTTTCTTTGATGCTGTGTAGTAAAATTAAATATTCTGTCTGGGTGGGGAAATTAGTTGTGTACTAATTATTTTGTAGATTATTGAACGGCAACCTCCTCACCGAAACAGTTTTATGTGGTAGGGTCTAGGTCTATAGCAGACTTCCTGTTTCAGCCTGCCATCAGTCATACTCCAAAATCATTCAAATCTAATTTGATGGATTCTGCCTTGACATGAGAACATTTTGCCTTCTGAAGAAACCGGACATGGTATTAAAATAGGCACAGACACACCGAGGCACCTGGTCCATTTATTGATTTACCTTTATTTTCATACAGGAAAATCTACTGAGGTCCCAATAAAAATAACACATACATTAAGAAAATTCAGAAATTCTGAAATAAAAGATAATCTACAAAACATTTGAAATGTTTTATACGTACAAAAACACAACTTCTAAACATTTAAAATC
The DNA here is from genome assembly GCA_016801125.1 of Novumbra hubbsi. Taxonomy (NCBI): domain Eukaryota; kingdom Metazoa; phylum Chordata; class Actinopteri; order Esociformes; family Umbridae; genus Novumbra; species Novumbra hubbsi. Next base: position 37,739 of record JACXGK010002376.1, on the reverse strand, counting down.
AATCGAAATGGCATTCCAAGAGTTTGGCGTATCTTCAGTAGTGATGAGTACAAATGGACGTTATCACAACGAAGATGTATTCAAGATTAAAGATGTATTCAAGCAATATGAAGTTGCAGCCATTGTTAGCACACATGAAAGAAAATCTAATGAGGTAGTAGTGCCAAAAACTGCAGGCAGTTTGCTGTAGCGAGGCTGTCGCGATTAATGACAAAATCATGTAATTGATAGTATTTGACGACCAGCCTTTTTCCATGGTAGAAGACAAGAGGATTTCACCAGCGAATGGCCATTTGCGGCCCCGGTATACTCTATCCACAGACATAATGGACTTATTTGGGGTTAGCACATTTTACATGCTGAGGCGTTTGTTTGAGCAGAGGCGTGCGCTTGCAGCTAATGGAGTGGATCATGAATGGCTGGCATGTGTATGGGGGAGAAGGGGGTAAGTTGAGCCTGTGGGGAAAATGAAACAACTTTTGTTTCTAGACAACCCTAAACAACATTTGTGAAGTGACCACACATCAATTTCACACACACTTTGAAGGAGAGAAGCACAGGCAACATGTGGTGAGCACATAAGTAAAAAAAAGTTTTTTTGCCGTTTTAAGTGATTTCTTTTTTTTTTGTTCAAGGAGTTATGATTCTAATATCTGTACAATTATTGACACGTTTGTAAAAATTTCACGTGTGTTAGTGCTTTAGGAAGTTTCAACATGAGGCTATACTGATAGCATGACTTTAGCTCTAAACTGCTGGATGACTCAAGTTTGTTAAAACAGTGGCAATTTGAGCCAAAGGGGCTGGGGCAAATAGAGCCAGGGGCTCAACAAACCCCAATTTAAGATTATTATAAAATGGTTATGTTACGGTAATTCTACATTGCATCCTTACATTCAATCAATGCAAAGATGTGACATATATAGAATTTTAGACCAAAAACCATCATGTCTCGTTCTTATAAACGAAAGACAGACAGAGCACCAACTTCGCTTTGGATTTGGACGGAGCAGAAGTACGGTCAATACGCCAAGTAGCAGGGGACATGAGGATCAACAGGATGACATGGAAGAGATGCATGAACAGGAAACATCTCAGAGAGGTTTAAAATAACTGGTTACCAGATTTAGATTTATTTCCTTGCTATGTAAATCTTAATGTAAACTGCAATTGTTCAATTAAGGATCAATTAAAAGACCATATAGACTAATTAACCTTTAACCTTTTCTAGGATTTGATTGGTTTATGCGTTTTAAGGTGCACCACCACCTCTCTCAGAGGAGCCACTTTAATAGTCACAATGGGGGGGGGGGATCTTTGATGTTCTCACTACAGTGATGGACAGGTAACATTATAATTCATGGACTAGGCCTACAATTCTAACTGATGGTGACAAGAATCTGTTGGCTGGTAATTTTGTCATTGTGAAGTTTGCGGGTGAAGGACTCACCCTAAAGGTGATGTCGTCAAGAAACTGCCTAAACCGCAAAAACTCTGTGGAACAGCCAGATGGGAGCAGAGGTTCATGTTCCCCTGCAGAATTGATAAGTGGGATGTTGAGTAGTAGTGACATTTTGTACTAATTCAGTTCTGAGCATTTCAAACAGCCCTTGTTGTTGTTGTTGTATACAATTGGTCCCTGAAGTTGTATAATGTGTCGTAAAATTAAACCATTGAGAAGTCTTTCGGTATTTAATTTTGTCTTGCTTTGATATGGCATTAGTTTATATTAGGTGAACATGTTTTACTTCATAATAACCAGAGTCATAATTTTCCCCAATCTAGCTCAACTCTAGGATCAACTTATCCTCATTGGGGGGAAGTTTAGTCAAGAGACCACTTTTGTTTGGAAGAGTCATGTTTTGGAAACAGATTATTTTAGATCCAAAGTGATTATTCCCTGGGATGAACAACATCATAAAATGCATGTACATAATTTAGTTGAAGACATGTCATGCTCTCTCTTTAAAGACAGCCTGAAGTAAAAATAAATCTCAAATCACCCCGCTCTCCCCTACCAATGGACGCTAATTGAGAACATGTTGACCATTCTCAAGCCTTGTGAACAGTTCACTAGATACAGTGGGGCAAAAAAGTATTTAGTCAGCCACCAATTGTGCAAGTTCTCCCACTGAAAAAGATGAGAGAGGCCTGTGACAGACAAAATGAGAGAAACAAATCCAGAAGATCACATTGTAGGATTTGTAATGAATTTATTTGCAAATTATGGTGGAAAAAAGGTATTTGGTCACCTACACACAAGCAAGATTTCTGGCTCTCACTGACCTGTAACTTCTCATTTAATAGGCTGTTCTGCCCTCCACTCGATACCTGTATTAATGGCACCTGTTTTAACTGGTTATCAGTATAAAAGACACATGTCCACAACCTCAAACAGTCACACAGAAACAAAATTGTAGACCTGCACCAGGCTGGGAAGACTGAATCTGCAATAGGTAAGCAGCTTGGTGTGAAGAAATCTCCCTTGATCTGGGGCTCCACGCAAGATCTCATATCGTGGGGTCAAAATGATCACAAGAGCAAAAAATCTCAGAACCACACGGGGGGACCTAGTGAATGACCTACAGAAAGCTGGGACCAAAGTAACAAAGCCAACCAGTAACACACTACGCTGCCAGGGACTCAAATCCTGCAGTGCCAGACGTGTCCCCCTGCTAAAGCCAGTACATGTCCAGGCCCGTCTGAAGTTCGCTAGAGAGCATTTGGATGATCCAGAAGAAGTTTGCGAGAATGTCATATGGTCAGATGAAACCAAAATTGAACTTTTTGGTAAACACTCAACTCGTCGTGTTTGGAGGACAAAGAATGCTGAGTTGCATCCAAAGAACACCATACCTACTGTAAAGCATGGGGGTGGAAACATCATGCTTTGGGGCTGTTTTTCTACAAAGAGACCATGACAACTTATCCGTGTAAAGGACAGAATGAATGGGGCCATGTATCGTGAGATTCTTTTTGAGTGAAAACCTCCTTTCATCAGCTAGGGCATTGAAGATGAAATGTGGCTGGGTCTTTCAGCATGACAATGATCCCAAACACACCGCACGGGCAACGAAGGAGTGGCTTTGTAAGAAGCATTTCAGGGTCCTGGAGTGGCCTAGCTAGTCTCCAGATCTCAACCCCATAGAAAATCTTTGGTGGGAGTTAAAAGTCTGTGTTGCCCAGCAACAGCCCCAAAACATCACTGCTCTAGAGGAGATCTGCATGGAGGAAAGGGCCCAAATACCAGCAATAGTGTGTGACAACCTTGTGAAGACTTACAGAAAACGTTTGACCTCTGCCATTGCCAACAAAGGGTATTCAACAAAGTATTTAGATAAACTTTTGTTATTGACCAAATACTTATTTTCCACCATAATTTGCAATTAAATTCATTAAAAATCCTACAATGTGATTTTCTGGATTTCTTTTTATTTTATTTTGTATGTCATAGTTAAAGTGTACTTGTGATGAAAATTACAGGCCTCTCTCATCTTTTTCAATGGGAGAACTTGCACAATTGGTGGCTGACTAAATACTTTTTTGCCCCACTGTATATTAGCCAAGCTAATATGGTAGGTTTTAAAATGTTTCTTTACAACCATGAAGGAAATTCTTGATACATCTGATTAGATAATACTATCTTTAATAATATGTCAGATATAACAGTTTGTCAGTGCATTTGTTTTATTTTAAATTCTTATGCAAAATGTTTGATAGGCTGACTGTTCTGAAAAAGCAAATGTTTTGATGTGCTTTACTGAAACAAAATAAATTAACATTTGAAGAGTTAGAACTGTTATTTTTGTTGCTGTTTTAACTGCTTGCAGTTAAAACCCTTGTTTGCAATAGTGACCTTAAGTTACATTTGGTTAGGACAGCGCTTTAGAAGCTGAAGTCCATTTGAGCTCACTACATCTTTGCTTATCTTACCCATCCATTTAAAAACAAAAATGATAAATTGTTTGTTATTTGATAGGTTATGGGCCATCAGAAGCAGGTAATTATTGGTAATTGTAATAATTGGAAAATGGTTGTTATCAAGCTTCACTAGTCTCCACCCTTATGCAGTGGGAGCCCTTGAGCGGTTTACAGACTTTAGGGATAATCCCCGAAATCAATGTTAGATTAAGTTTATGTGTTAACATTCCAGAGATTATTGGTGCAGCACTAATCAATAAGCATTGATCTAGCATTTCAGCCCCTTTTGGTTTTCCTAGTGTATGTAACTAGAAATGTATCACGGTCAGTGTTCCTCCATAATCACTCTTTATCATTTAGTCCTCTGTCATTTGGGGTAGGTATTGAGGTTTTGTTCAAAAGATAACCTGCTGCAATAAATCGGTAGGTTTGAGTGGTTTGTGTATTTAAATAGGGGACGAGGGCTGAGTGGTTGGAAGGGAATGGTGAGAAAGGGTTTCTAGTTGTGTGGACTTCAGGATTTGTGAGGGTTGGGTCAGTGAAGACAGATGGCGAGGGACAATGGTCGCCTGCGTAACCTGAGGGCCTTGATTAAACTCCCTCTTGGATACTGGGTGTTGGCCCTCCTTGTCGTTGATACTGTTACCGTTGCTATGCCGGTCACGTGCCGCTGACACATCTTAGCGGGTGGTTATGGAAAAGCGTGAGTCAGTAAGAACAACGAGACCTCAACATGAACCGCCCAGTTGTCTCATCGCGTATGGGCCTGGGGGGTGGGGCTAAGGATGACTCGCGGTGATGACGGGGGGGGGGTGATGATTACAAATGTAAACAGGCAACACCGAGGCTTGTTAGATCTCACCTCTAATGTATCCTCTAGTGGGGAGTTAAGTTGATTAACAACTGGGGAGTAGCTGGCTGGCTGTGCCTACAACTGTTTTTTAGATCCATACTGGTCATAGGTTAGTCAATGATAGCTATTTTGAAACTCCTGTTTTGTCCGCCTGCGTACTTGAGAATATGTTGTGGTAACAGTCATATTCCATATTTACGGCCTGTCTCATCACAACAGTTTGGGAGATTTTAAGATTGCAACAAGATTTTCTTATGCTTGCCTTCCTCTTCCGGGCCAAGTCATGTGGGTCAACACTTAAGGGCACACACTCATTTTGCAACCACATAGTTGCTCTCTGAAGACTCTAGCTCCACACAGCTCTGTAGTATCAGCTCTGTAGCATCAGCTCTGTAGCATCAGCTCTGTAGCATCAGCTCCGTAGCATCAGCTCCGTAGCATCAGCTCCGTAGCATCAGCTCCGTAGCATCAGCTCCGTAGCATCAGCCCTGTAGCATCAGCCCTGTTTCATTAGCCCCGTAGCCTCAGCTCCGTAGCATCAGCTCCGTAGCATCAGCCCCGTAGCATCAGCCCTGTTTCATTACCCCTGTTTTATTACCCCTGTATCATCAGCTCCGTAGCATCAGCTCCGTAGCATCAGCCCTGTATCATCAGCTCCGTAGCATCAGCTCCGTAGCATCAGCTCCGTAGCATCAGCCCTGTTTCATTAGCTCCGTAGGATCAGCTCTGTAGCATCACCTCCGTAGCATCAGCTCTGTAGCATCTCCTCCGTAGCATCAGCTCTGTAGCATCACCTCCGTAGCATCAGCTCTGTAGCATCAGAAACAGAAGCAACCTCCAACTGCGAGGAGACGTTGCGCCGGGGGAAAACAGAAGATGTAAAGAACGATGAAGACAGGGTGTGTGTGTGTTGGGGGGTGGGTGTTGATGGTTAGGTGGGTGGGGCAGGAAGAGCAGTGTGTGTGTCTGATTGCGTGCATACATACGCGCACCTGTTCTTGCCTCAATATGAATGCACTGCATGCATGTGCATTTGTGCGTGTTTTACCATTGCATGTTATCTGCTGAGGCTTCACAACAAGATGACCGCTCTGGATAGCTGCCAGAGAGGGAGAGGAAAGAGGAGAGGGAAGGGAGGGAGGGGAAGGAGGAGACGGAGGGGGTAAAGGAGAGTGATGAGAAGCAAGGCCATGGATGCTGCAGGAATAAATCACTGCTGTTTCGCGCTCTCCGTCTGGAGCACTTTCCCTATAGAGGCAACGAGAGATGGCCACATTAAGTGTGTGTGTGTGGTAGTACAAGGTTAACCTGCCTCAGAGATACACAGTGTGTTGACGTGTGTGTGTGTGTGTGTGTGTGTGGTACCAGGTTAACCCGCTTCAGAGATACACAGTGTGTTGACGTGTGTGTGTGTGTGTGTGTGTGCGAGGTTGTACGAGGTTAACTGCCTTCAGAGATACACAGTGTGTAGACGGATACGTGTGTGTGTGAGGTAGTACGGTGATAACTGCCTTCAGAGAAACAGAGTGTGTAGACGGAATCATGTGTGTGGGAGGTAGTACAGGGTTAACTTCCTTCAGAGATACACAGTGTGTCGACTGAATCATATGTGTGTGTGGTAGTACGGGGTTAACGTCCGTACTACCAGACACACAGACGGAATCATGTGAAGATGAGCAGAAAAGCATGAAAGAGTCAGAAGTGGGAATGAGGGCAGAGATGGATGAGATGGACAGGGAAGAGGAAAGAGAAACGTTCTGAGGAGGTCTCTACCACGCTTTTTCTCCGTCCTGCCCACTTGCTCTGCTTCGTGTCACCTGAGTGAAGTTAACTGCTCGCTCCCAATGCCGAAGGACAGCCCGCTAAGAAACAGAGACCTTCCCGCTTCTCCGCCTGCATGCTCTGTTTAATGTTGCAAGGTTACAGTCGCCAGTTGTAACAAAAAATATTTTAAAAGAAATATTTGCTGTTTGTTTTTCTGTCCCCAGAGCATTTCCCTAGTGTTGTACTGCAGGGGTCAGTGAAAAGATGGTTTCCCTGCTCCTTGCTGTGTTTTTATAAGTATTCCTGCTTCAGAGCAGCTGGTACTGCTGTTTCTCTGCCATGTTGTGGCTCCATCCTGTGGAGGGCAAGACTCTGGACTCACTGAGACAACCACACTCGGGACAGAGGAACGGGTGGAGGTGCAGAGCTGAAGGTGTGGCCCTGCCGGCCCCTTGCTTTGCCTTCTGGCGTACGTCTTCCGTATCATGTGTGCTGGGTGTGTGTTGTCCCTTTCAAAGATGCCAATTACATTTACACTGACTTAGTTTCAAACCTGTGTTGGGACTGGGATGAATACATGAAATGGTTATGGCCAATATACTAGAGTTGTTCATTGCGATAAGTAGGCTACTAAAGAATTGTGAAGATTTGAAATAAAATAACTTTTGTTAATTGTTAACAATATTTGTCAGCAATTGTTTTATGCTTTATTGGACAGGAAAGTGGGTAAAAGTTGAGGAGAGATTTCTTTGCCGAAAGTGGTCCAGATTAAAACCGATCCAGGCAGTCAGTGGTGACATGAACGTTTGTCTGCTGTATTGTTTTTCTCCTGAGACCTACTCGTATGGGAGTTACTGTATCTTATCTGCTCAGATCATAGACAACGCGGTAGGGTCTGTGGGGAACACAGTTTGTGCTTTGTGTCATAGGGGTTATGGCTGCTGGTTGTCTCCGTAGGAAAATGTTGACCCCAGGAGACTTCAGTGTTGCTTAATTGCACCTTAGGGAGTTGAATAACATTGAATTGAAATTAATTCAATCAGATTGGTCTCAGTGCCCCGGGCAAGGGAAACACTACTTGTAATGTCCTTCAAAGAGGAAATGGTTTCTATCTTATTGCAGATCTCGGATATGGGGGTGAAAAATGTCTAGTATAAATAGGGATTTATTTGTGCCACACAGACTCACTGTTCAATTAATTTTACACTGCCCAAAAAAATCAAGGGAACACTTAAATAACACACCGTGTCTCGATAAAGGAAATATATTAAAGATCAAAATCTTTACCTTACATTGTGTAATTTGTTGAGAACAAACTGACATAACGGTCGATGGAAACCATGGTGGCAGCGAATGCACTGAAAAATGCAGCGTAACGTTCAACGCAGCATATCCAGACCTTTTCATCTCTATCACGTACGAACAGGGCACCAATGGAGGACCTGCCAATATTGGTGTTCTCTGGCGAATGCCAATGGAGCGGCACGGTGCTGGGCTGTGTGCACAGGTCCCACTAGAGGACGTCGCGCCTCCATTCCACCCTGACAGTTTGGTCACAAAGATGCACACCAGTAGCCCGCTCGTCATTCTGTTGGGCTCCTGCAGTTCTTCTCCTGTTCCTCCTTGCACTCTTGCTGCTGGGTTGATGTACCATCCTGGAGGAGCTGGACTGCCTGTGCATCCTAAATGGGCTGCAGGTACCGCCTCGTGCTACTAATAATGTCTAGAACATTAGAGAAGATCCAGTCTGATCTTTCTGTGACCACCACCTGCAAAACCATTCCCTTTTTGGGGTCTGCCTTGTTGTTTTATCTACAGTGCGCCTGCAGTCACTTCCATTTGCACCCAAACAGGTGACATTGATTTACTATTGCCTATGCTTCTGGACAGGACTGAACAGATATCCCTGAAGTTTAGTTGACTTGGTGTTATACTGTGATGATTACGCGTTACTTAGTTTTTTTTAGACGATATTTTCAATAAAATCCATATCCAACTCCTAATAATAAGCATTCCTTATTCAATTCAAGTCTTTAGGATACCTTACTATTAAAGTCAACTTCACCCTATAGCTAAATGTGTCATGTTATTTTGTCTGTCAGTGCTTCGTTGGAATATTGTAACACTAACCAAATTTCTAACGTTAGCTTCCTCTACTTAACACACATCTTCAGGGCAAGCCCACTGAAATTGCCCAAACAAGAGTGACCCTTTAAGATACTGCAAGCTGTTTGTGTCCCCCCCCCACGTAATGACGCGTTCCGGGACGTTGCTTACTTACGTGAATGAATGCGCCGCGTAATCGTTTCAGCAGCGTTTACGCTGTCTGAAACTTCTGTGTGCGGGGTCAAGTGTAGGGCTCGCTGAGCTGAAGTGTTGCTGGGAGCATGGGGCTAACGAAATGACTCATACAGTACGCCGGTTATGTCGTTGACCTTATTTAGCGTAGGTGTTAGGATTAACGGAATGACGAAAGACAAACCATTTCTGTTTTGAGGTAAAAGCCCACGTAAAATGAAGCAATAGATATGGAGGATTTATCGTGGAATGTAATGATGTTGCCCGAGTTGAGTAGGACCTCTGGCTGGAGTCAAGCCTAGGGCTGGGGCTAAATTGGAGGGGAGTTGTGGAGAGGAGGGTTTTGTGGTGTGTGGTGCCAGTAACTGCGGATGTGAGGGATGTCGTCATGGAAGGAAGGACATCTCTCTGAAGGACATCTGTTCTGTGAATTAGCATAGATATGACTATCTCTCTCTATCTCTCTTACTATCAGTTTTTCTTTTTTTTATTACCCCCCACCTTCTTGAATGCTGCTTCAATTTTATCTTTGTGTTCCTCAGATTTCACAAAGCGGCCGATGGCTGCGAGAGATCCAGGGAATCAAGCTCCCTGAGAGGACGGTAGAGGCCGTGTGCCGTTATGTACGTGTGTAATCAGGACCATTGTGTGGTGTGTGGAGTATCAACAACCTCATTATCCACCCAAGATGGACCTTGTGACCCAGAGCACTGGTCCAGTAGAAACTAATGGGGAGGGAGAATGTGTTGAGCGCAGAGAAATGAATCAAATGGACTCAAATTGTCCATTTGAATGTTTATGATATATGACAATCAATAAATTTTGTAACTAGCTCGAGTTTTAACCAGATTTATTTCTACTATTGAGAAACATTTAAGAAGTTATTGGAGATTTGTATATTCAACCTATGTATTATTTGTAAATGGTGGTGTTTAAATTCCCTTATTCAGGAAAATGTATGATTTCAGTTTGGATTTCAAGTTGTTGGTAAAAAAGGTGAACAATACCCTCCTTTCAATTTAAAAAAATCATAACCTGCAAATGCTAAGGATTATTTTATCGATTTATTTATGATTAATACCAATATTGTTTTCCAAATAAAATGATCACGTGAACGAATCCATCACATTAGGGTTAGGACTGAATGTTAATTCTAAATGTTTATGGTCACATTAAGGTTAGGGCTGAATGATAATACAAAATGCTATCAACTTACCCACCCAACCACCAGTTTGTTCACAAAGCATATATTAGTGCTAATCGTTGGCCATACTTGGACAAACGTTAAATACAGCATTGATTTGTGGCGAAACATCCGTTTCCTCTCCCCTTCCATCCTTCACTCTGATCTGCACCGGTCTCGTGGTCCACTTTTCCCAAGCAGCAGATTCTTCAGTAAAATCACAAGACCAATGACAGAGAAAGTAAAGACTGAATAACAGACAGAAATGTGCGGGAAATCATACGATTGGAACTGGGTCACTGGAGGAGTGAAAAGGTCTTCGCTTGTTTCGATGGGACCGGCAGGTGATATCGAAAGGGAGGCATGTTTGGCAGGTTACTCTGTGCTTTATTTCCACTGTGTCTGCATGCCGGTCTATATACACACTGAAATGTTATCAGTGAAAGATAACCATTTATATTGAGATGTGCAGGAGGGCTCCATATATAGTTGTGTTTCCTTTGGAATGACTGAATCTAAGGAATGTGTTTCGCTCCAGTCCAAAACAATGGCTCTGAATTCCTTACTAGTAAATTGTGTGTGCGTGTGTGGGGCTGTGCTTTGTCTTTAGAAAGGAAGTGGTGGGAGATACAAAAAATATCTCATGGTTGATTTCCTGTGCCTCCTCCGTGATCTTTGCCCCTTTTCATTTTCTTTTTTCTCCAGCCATTTCTTTCTTGTAAAGCCTGTTTCTTTTGCAAAAACACATTTGAATCACCTTTCTCTCTACTCTATGTTGCCTACCACGCTCTACACATGAGTGCCAGAGTGCTCCACTGTGGCACATCTATCTATACCCGTCAATCAATACATGTATTTAAGTCTGTTGAAATGGCAAGCCAGGAGGATGTTTGAAATCGGGCCGGCGGGTTCAGTGATCCTCCCATGTACATTAGTGATACTTCTTCAGATAATGTGCGGGGATCGATCCGTGGCTGCCTTGTGAGTGGAAGCCGTGTATTTTTGCTTCCCCTGGAGGCTTGGAAAGTGTCTTTGCGTGTTTGCGTGTTTGCGTGTGTGTGTGTGTGTATCGATCAAGGGCCGCCATGAGGCTTCTCGGCATCACAGCATGGCTTTCTGTGGTCAAGCCGGGCTAACGGCTCTCGAGGGGAGATGAAATAATGCTTCTAATAGGACTGGAACCTTTCACCGGGTGCAGCATCCGCATATGGACTATAGTCAGAACCAATCAATCATTAACGTTGCCTGGGTTGTTGTCATCATCAACACTCTGATTGGACGAATGGTTCATCATTATTGCATGGTATGGTCCTTTACCGAATGCTCAGCTATTTGCTATCCAGCTGAATCACTTAAGGGTTTAGTCGTTTGCTGAATAATTTGTGGACGTTCTATTAGTTATTCTTAATATAAGCCGCTCGCTTTGAGTGAACGAGCTGAAGTACACCAATGGCATCCCAGCACAGTAACATCTTTGAAACTTTATTCCAAGTTTGAAAATGAGTAGAAGGTTCTAAAATTCGTTCTGCAAATGGTAAAGGGTTTGTTAACCAATTTTTGGCTTCTGTTTAAAACCAGTGTAAGACTTCATTAAATTGTTTGTACAACCAGGACTTGTCTGCTTCAAATGATTGTAATGCAATACTATAGATACATGACAGCAGATACTATAATATATAGTAAAAAATAAAACCTGGTTCCCTAGACTAATCTATTTCTTCACATGTAGCAACGATGGAGCACAGTTGGTCAGGGGCCTGAGATAAACTGAGATAACTCGACATAAATTAAAGTACATTCTTTGGAACATTTCCAAATTTGTCACATTTTGGGAGAATTGCTTGCAATTCATCCCATTAAAACACATTTTAAATCAGTTGATGAATATTAAATATGTCAGTTAGAAAATATTGAAAATGTCCATAAATACTAGTTGTTCTCACATTTGGCTGTTAAATCTTCATCTTATTAAATGTGTCCCATTGTATTTGTCCCTTGATTGACGGATCCCCAATTGCGCATACTCTCAGGAAAAATATTAGTTTTGCTTGATTTTTGTTAATTCCATCTTGTGCTTCAGTGAAAGAAAAGAAATGTAACCCATTTATGTAGCATTCGTGCTAGCTTGACCATGTGCTTTTGAGTGGGTGAATGGCAGCCTTAGACATACTGTCCAATGTTGACTCCAAGGGATTTATGAACAATGACATATTTTCCATATTCGCTGTTCTCTTTCAGGTAGCACTTTTCTCAACAATCCTGAATAAAAGCATATTTAGCGCTAGAAGAAATAAATCATACTTCTTAACTGCTGTTTATCAAGTCAACGTTTTTTAATGTTTAATTCTGTGCAAGAAGACAGACTGTTGTCGGTACACCGCTGTGGTCTGAACTGATTCAGTTAAATGTAACACCCGAGAAGTTATTGCTTCACTGACATTTGTAGCCATTAAGCTTGCTGCAGTCATGTGCATTGTCTTAAAACTGCATTTAAGAAGACTGTTATGACTCTAGGAGGTGTGACTCTAGGAGGTATGACTCTAGGAGGTATGACTCCAGACCACCATCAGAAAGGGCTGCTGTTTACGAATGCATGCTGGAAAGGAACTAATTGTGGGCTGCGTGGGACTGTGTTTGTGTGTGTGTGTGTGTGAGTTTGTGTGTGTCAGACTGTGTGACGGGGGTGCAGTTGGTTTTAGGCTGTATGCAGGAAGTGCTGAGCAGGGCTGATATGGGCTGGTTGTAAATATAAGACCCCCGACCCAGGAGTGTCAAAGCTTTAGGGCCTTGTATTTGTGTGTTTCTGCTGTAAAACTGCCATTCAGCTCTTATCGGACAGCCAGCAGAATCAGCTCCCACTGCTGAGCTTTCAGTGTAGTTAATTGCATTTAGAGGGTTCTGTGTGTGTTATGTGTGCGTCTGCTGGTGAGTTCAAAATCAATATTGCTCGCTGCATTGTGGTAGACGATGTGCTCCTTTTAAGCCAGTTATCTTTCAATCGTTTCATTTCCGTAGATAACCAATTCACAGTTCAAACTGTAGGAGAGAGGGGGCGCAGTGGAGAAAGAGGCAGAGAGGGGCTGCAGTGGAGAAAGGGGCAGAGAGGGGCTGCAGTGGAGAAAGAGGGAGAGAGGGGGCGCAGTGGAGAAAGAGGGAGAGAGGGGGCGCA
>JACXGK010002376.1:0-24451 GCA_016801125.1 Novumbra hubbsi | reverse complement strand
AAGGTCTATCAAGGTCTCCCCGTTCTGCTCGGAAGGGTTCAGTGAGGGGATTCTTATGACAGTGTGTGTGTGTGCGCGTGTGGCAGGGGTCTAGCTCCATCTTTAATATGTGGTTGGGGATGTGGTCAAACATTGTGGGCATCTGTAGTTGTGTGTGTGGCTGGTTGTGGACCAGCTCTGTGTATAGTCTAGATCCTTCGTCTTTAATTGCATTGGTCACAGTGTGCAGTCCTGAAGACCAAAACACTGGTCAATGACCTGAGCCCTGCAAACCAGTGTTTAATGATGGATAGAACACCAGAGACAGAGAGGAAGAAATGCTGGCTCTCTTGTATTTCAAGCTTTCTTTTACTCTTTCAATCTTTCTCACTCTCAATCTCTCTTCCTCTGCATCTCCTGTCTCTGCCTAAATCTCTCTGACACTAATTCCCTTTCCCTTTTGTTCCCTTGAAACGACATATTTGGCATTGGAAAACATTTTTACACTGCACAGGTTTTACACAGATAAATCATGTTATATTATAGGCATTAGGTTCTCGTAAAAGTTAACAAGGAAGCACATTTAGTCTGAATGACAAGGGAACGTGTGAGGAATATCTTAATGCTTTGATACCATCTTGCAATATATTGCTTAACACGTTTTCTCGATAGCAATCCTGTACTTAGTCTTTCTCTCTGAGTCTCTTTGCCTCATTCACTGTCACACTCTCAGAAACTTACTTATCTGCCTGACAGCATGATGATCTGTGAATAAACCTCAACAACAATTACATTTTGTTCAGCAGCAACAGGACATTAGATATGACAGGCTGCAGTGAGTACCGGCCTCTGCCGGTTGGACTGGGGCTAAGTGGCCACTGAATGGCTACATGCTAACGCTCAAAACGGTCTGTCCAAACTCCTCACCTCCTCGGTGCTGTATGACGCATTGAAATGATCAGGCATGGCATCTTTGTCGGTTCCGCTACTATCCTTCAACCCTCGACAAGTTTGTGAGTGCTAAGATTCGTTCTGAAGGATTTGGCATTGCTACAGAGATTAAGTGTGTGTGAGTTTCTGTGTGGTAGCACAGAGGGAAGCCGTTGCCACAGTTGAAGGTGGCACCCGCAAGTTATGTACAAATGCCGGATGCCTATCAGCCATTTTCCACCATATGGAGGTATCTGGAGTACTAGGGTGAATGGAGGCCTGGAGGAGAGTGAATTCCCTTTGGAGTTGTTGCATACAAACACAAGCTTGTATACAAACGAATTACTACACACAGATACAGTAGCTTGCTGGTGTCGTACAGTAGAAGCTCACATCTACATGTTGTTTATTTACCCACGCGCGCACACACACGCATGGGCACCCCCAAAACGCAGATTCAGATGGTTCATATTTTCTTGGACAGCCAAGACAATATTGTGGTTTAATTTTTCTGTGTACTGCCGACGTAAAATGAGATCGATGATTGAGTGGTCTGCAGTCTTTCGTTCTGCTTGTCAAGGCTGTTTGTTTCTACCGAGGTTAGTGGGGTGGAAATGGTGTTAGAGTTACCGATCCCATCTCATGGATTAACTCACACACACTTAAAAGAATCCAGGACGAAGCGCCACACGCATGTAAAAGAAAGGGAGTGTGTAGTGACGTGCTGCTCAGAATAGAATATTGCTTGATGGGATTATTCATGAGATGAAACAAACAGAAATGCATTTGCCGAAAGGGTCATTGTGTTCCACATTATCAGGTTGGCCTTGTGACTCACAGAGCCGACTAATGAGTTGCATGCATATGTGTGCACACAAACCAACAATCTCACACACACACACGCACACACCCACTGTAAAGAGGGACAGATTACACCCCACCCTTGGGGGGACAGATTACACCCCACCCTCGGGGGGACAGATTACACCCCACCTTTTCCACACCCTGAGGCGTGCTGTAGATGCTGACACAATGCTGTACCTTTGTATGTGATTCGAAGGCCATCTGTTGCCTGTTAACATGGCCCAGACTCCTGCATTTCAGTTCAATATTGCGACTTTGCATTGATGCAAGAGGCTTTTGGAGCATAACGTGTGTGGCTGACAGTTGAGCATCTTTTGGAGTGTAGGAGGGCACAGTGTTACAGTCAAATCGGGCCCACTTAAGCACCTCCCTATGGCCTTGCCCCAAACGCACACACACGCACCTACACCACACACACACGCACCTACACCACACACACACGCACCTACCGTCACACAATGTACTGTAAAAACACTAGCGTATGGATATGTACACAGCATTGTATGAATCTGTCTTGTGTTTTACTTTCAGTTGAGCATTAACCGAGTCAACAGTGGCAGATGAATGGAGAGTAACAGGCAGGGCTGATATCCCTGGCTATGATAAGGATAGTAGGGTTGGGCGGAATGCAGATTTCCATACATTTATACTGGCGTTACTGTCGGTCCTAATCTTACTAATGCATGTACTAAAAAACACTGACAACGTACTAGAGGGCGCCGGCTAAACCCTAAAGCATTTTTCTAAACAAAATGTAATGACAACACAGCTCATCAACTTTCTGTACTTCATTTGACTAGTTTATCACAAAAGTCTACTCTCATTTGATCCAGTTTGAAATTGATGAGACCTATACAGTAAGCTTAAAGCTTTGTCTATCAAGCAAGCCAACAATAGTTGAAAGTTACCCCTGAGCCAGTTGTATTGTATCTGTCAGTAGTTAACACACCCTGTCAGTACTCAACATACCCTGCCAGCACTCAACATTAACCTGATTTGGAAGTGACCTATTTTTTGCATTTCCCATATGGGCTGGTGAGCTCAGTTTGGCAGTTGGACCACATCCTCTAAGTGTCTTTTCAACGCACCTGTACATCACATAGATTGGCCCAAACACACCTACATACACACACTGTGGCTAGTTTAAAACAACCACACTGTTTACTCCTTCCTTGCTAAGTAAAAACAGAAGGTGGTGTTTCTAAACGTCACTGTGCTGACTGGATAAACACATACCAGCCGCTTTACCCTTGTACTCATCAAGTAGTATTCTCCGCTCCATGATCCATAGCTCTCTGCTCAGTTAAGGTCTGTGAGACTGCTTATGGATCGGGGGAGGGTGCGGGTTTCTCTGTCTTGTCTGAGGGTTATCAGAAGGTTAAAGAGAAGAGAGACCGTAACACTCCCTAAGAGTTTATCCTAGCAATTGGGCGGCTCTATGCGTGTGTATCCGCCTACGCTTTAGCCTTTCACCCTGGCCACAAGCTGTCTCAATCACTTCCACACACAATGTTTCCAGTCACATGGTCTCCGGGGCACTTTCTCCTGGTAAAATTGTTCTCGCTCAGTCGCTCCCTCTCCCCAGAACCTCTCTCACATCAGATTAGCATTCTTCTGTAGCATTAGCCGCTTTAGCAGAGACCGTTTAGTGTTTGGGGAAAACCCCTCGTTATATGCCAAAGCATGTAATTAATTAGTGCAAGAACACACTAGAGCAGGTAAAACAAGACAGCATGCCTGAGAAGAAATAGCAGGAAGAGCGAGAGATGAGGAGGGGGAGCCCAGAATCTACACAGTAGCACAGTTAGCTTGTAGCACTGGGCTAATTTCAGCAAAACAAAGACAAAGAAGTTCAGTCTATACGAATGGTTACACGGTGCAAATGATGACAATGAGATCTTTTCAGCTGTGTTTACTCACACTATATCGCAATTAGTTTCAAATGATTTACAATTATACACAGTCTTCACTTCTCCCCCTAGCAATCAGAACCAAGCAGGATCTTGAACACAAATTGCAGAATAAACTTGTGAAAATGATTGCCTGTTGTTCCTTGTAACGTGTCATGTTAAAAAAAGAATTGTCATGTTTCTCATGACTGTTGAGGTCCGTTCATGTCTAAAGGGCTCTTAATGCAAAATGCGGACGGAAATTTAGTTACCTAGTTACGGCCAGGTATTGCAAAATATGAAAGATACTAACACGGTTCATTCTCTTTCTCCTTCTCCTCTTTGTCTCTCCACAGTAAATGAGTATCTGTTCATGGTGCAGGCCACAGGGATCCACATCAAGGAGAACGTCAAGAACATTGGTGCACAGGTCTTAGAGCAGGTGGTCCGGGGGGGCTACAACATCAATGGAACCGGTAAGACACAGAACTCACTGCAGTCGACCTCTCCTCTTCAGAGGAAACCAGGAACGCTGATCGCTACTGACCGATATAGACCCCTCAGCGAATAGTGTATTGGTTAGAACGGAGCGGGTGTATACAAAGTATTTCTAAAAAATGAAATGTGAACGATTTAACGCCGCACCATCCACTGGCAGTGACTTAGAAGGGCTGTTGAGGGGCTGATGTTGTTTTCCGTTGGTGTCTAGATTATGCCTACGACTTCAATGTAAGTGATAGCGATGTACCGGTCACCACCTACCTGCCAGAAGGCTTCACCTACCTGCCGGAGCAGATCTGCCCGGAGAGACTGCCCTCTATGAGTAAGTTCAATGACAAGCACGTGTGAATCGCAACGCAAACACAGCGACACACACACATACGGCCTAAACGCATATAAGCATTTGAAGTGCAACCAGCTCAATGTTATTGTTTAATGTAATTTGCGTCAACTACTTTTGCTGTGGTGGTATTGCAAGCTGACATTGTATTCCACCATGAATTATTCCAGCTTTAAGCACTGCTTTCACGGATTTCCCTTTACAAAGTGGCCATGGTTGCATCCCTACTGTATACAGTTGTTCTTCTCTGGGAGTCGTTCTCCGCCAGACTTAAGGAGACGCTAAGTGAAGCGCTCAGACCTCAGCGCCTAAATTTCCGTTGTCCAAGTGCCTGTATGTTTTACAGCGGGCCGGTGTCCAGTTGATTAATAACGCATAGAGAATATGCAGCGTCAACCGCCAGTAACCCAGATTCCAGATTATATTCGCTCCTTCTGGAGCTCTCTCATTCCCTCTTTTACTCAACTAACCCTAACCCTTCTCTGTGTCTCTCCCCCTCTTGCATCTTCTCTCTCTTTCTCTCTGTCTCTCAGAGGGGAGGTTGGAGGTGAATATGAGTGAGATTGCTCTGGAAGAGGTGGAGCGATTTCTGTTGAACGCTGAGCCTAGCCTGTCCCTGGGGGGCCACTGGAAGCCAACAGACTGTGTCCCACGCTGGAAGGTGAGCTATTGGGCTGCAGCAGCTCCAGAACACAGCGCAGCATACCAGCGCGGTTTTGGGGTTGGGAGTCATTCATATTGGACAGGAAAGCACATCAGGCGCCTGGTCCATCTTTCCCCGCAGCTCACACCCAACCACTCCCGTTTCCATCGTCTCTCAGGGGCTGTATTCCAGCTGTGTGTGTGAATGAAAACCCGCTTTCTCAACTTGTGGCTACACCCAAACAGCTGTTTGGCAGGCAAAATAGAACTCTGAGCTAATATAATGTGTTCACAAAGGAGGCTTCGCACTTGAAATCAATGTTTCGGTTTGGCTGTGAAAAGAGAACTTCCGTAAATAGACCTACGGGTCCTAGATGGCCATCTATCAACCCAGCGGAAGCGTCCAGGTGGCCCTCTTGGGATTTGCTTTCCTCCGACGTGTGTATAAGTGCACGATTGCTTTTGTTCTTTCTGGGTCGTAATTGTAAACTGAGATGGACTCTATATCGCCGTATCTCTCCCCGTCGTCGCCTGTGACAGCACATGCAAGTCCATATCGACGTGGCAAGAGATCCGCGTGGTGAACTGTCCGCTCCCTCTGTATGACCCCTATGTGATCACATCACCGTCACAGGGGGGGGGTGCAGCCACTGTTGCGACCGGAGGGACCCGCGTGAAGACACGGCGGGTGGACTAGATTAAGAGGGCCCATGCCTCTAGCGGCTAGCGTTCATGCCCCAGCGCGGTTTCCCCCGGTTAAGTGGTTGTGGCTCCTTCGATGTAATCACGTGCCCCCCCCCCCTCTCCTCGTCCCCAGGTGGCAATCCTGGTCCCTTTCCGTAACCGCCATGAACATCTGCCCATCCTGCTCAGGCACCTGGTTCCAACACTGCAAAGACAGCGGCTACAGTTTGCCTTCTATGTCGTGGAGCAGGTAATGAACACATCTTGTATAGACTTGGCAAAGATGCAGCAAGCATCAGGTTCACACACACACACACACACAGGCTTTGTACTTCATCACAATCACCTTTATTGCCAAGTACATTTGTACATGCACGGAATTTCTGTGGTGCTATGGTGCATGAATGAAAAGCACAGTAATTAGTCTGAGGTAAAACAAAATAGAAATGACAGTACATATAAAATGTGGAAAAGTGGAATGTGCAGGAAGGAAGTCCAGAGAAGTGCATTAATGTAATGCGTTATGTAGAATTTCAGTTCTGAGTTGAAGTTACGGGGCAGAGAGTGTCAATGTCAGTGGGGGGTCGTCTGGCCTGGTTGATGAGGCCAGCAGCCGACGGGAAGAAGCTGTTCTTGTTGCGCGAGGTAGTGGTCCTAATGGACCGTAGCCTCCTGCCAGATGGGAGTGGCTGGAACCGTTTGTGTCCAGGGTGGGCGGGATCAGCCCCAATCTTTTGGGTGTTGTACCAGGATAACCATCCTCTCCCCTCACCCCCTCTCCCACCGTTTTGCCAGGTGGGTAATGAGTCCTTTAACAGGGCCATGCTGTTCAACGTGGGCTTCCGGGAGGCCTTGAAGGACCTGGACTGGGACTGCCTGGTGTTCCATGATGTGGACCACCTGCTGGAGAACGACCGGAACTACTATGGCTGTGGGGACATGCCACGTCACTTTGCCGTCAAGCTCAACAAGTACTCCTACATGTGAGTCCCTCACACACACACATGCAGTGCATCAGATACATCATGAATAAGCTTGCTTTGAATCCTGAATGCTGATGGGCCGAGGCGCGTCGGTGACAGGTTTCTAATAGCGACGGGTCTTTTAGGGGTTTGTAGTTTACTGCCACACAATGTGTCATGTCGTCAAGACAAGCTCTTGGCAGTGGTATGTTGTACCTTGTTGTTTTACTATACTGTGGATACTGATCCTGTGGCCAACCCTGACTTTACTGTCCTAGACTAGAACCAACCTAGAAGTTGGTAGTATAGTTTGAGGTTGGGAAGACTGTAGTCTTTGGGATGTGAAGCTTTTGCTGCTCGTACAGATGGGGATACATAAACAACGCACCCGTTGAGATATCTCAACCGTTTAGGTTGTCTGATACATGTGAAACTAAGACATTACAGAGGTTACCTATATTTGGACATGCTCACAGATATGTGGCCTATAATATCGCAGCCTATATTACAGCCTATTCTTCTTTACCTTGGTTCTATTTTCAACAGGCTAGATTGTATTATCAATGCATTGGCTGCATTTCAGCCATAAACCGTCGTAAAAATAAAGCGGGTAGTATGAATTGCAAATTTTTTATGAACTATAGATTCTACAACACAATGGATATGCTCTGGCCATCATCTTTTATGTTGACTATGTGTATTCCAAGTAGTGTTTTTAAGTCTGTAACTACATTATTTGTTTTTCTGCTAGGCTTCCGTACAATGAGTTCTTTGGTGGTGTCAGTGGTCTGACAGTGGAACAGTTCAAAAAGATCAACGGCTTTCCCAATGCATTCTGGGGCTGGGGAGGAGAGGACGACGACCTTTGGAACAGGTGAGGAGAACACACACATACCTATTTTTATCAGTAGCACTGTTGTGAACATCCAACAAAATGTTATGTAATCTTAACCGCTCCCTGCTCTGTCACAAATGATCATAAACTTCATAGACAGTACATTTGCATACACATTTAACATTTGAATATATTAATGAAAACCCTAAACATTTCATATCCCCAAACCTAACCAAAATCCTTTACCTTAACTCCTAAACCCATTTATAAAGTTAAAACTAAACCACTAAAACGAAAATAGACTTCCTTATGCAGACTGGTGAAATGTCCCTAAAGTGTCAAATTGCCCTTGTTTTTCTGGCCCCTGTGGGGAGTTCTGTACACACGTACATACCTGTACATTTATATAATCCTCCCACACACCTAATTCATAAAACCATGTATATACCTGTCCATTTATATAATCCTCCCACACACCTAATTCATAAAACCATGTATATACCTGTCCATTTATATAATCCTCCCACACACCTAATTCATAAAACCATGTATATACCTGTCCATTTATATAATCCTCCCACACACCTAATTCATAAAACCATGTATATACCTGTCCATTTATATAATCCTCCCACACACCTGATTCATAAACCCATTAATATACCTGTCCATTTATATAATCCACCCCCACACCTAATTCATAAACCCATGTATATACCTGTCCGTTTATATAATCCACCCCCACACCTAAATCATAAACCCATGTATATACCTGTCCGTTTACATAAATCCTCCAGTCTCGCGGCGCTGTTTTCCGTCTCCATTCCTCAACCCACGCACACACAATCCTCTCCCACCACAGCAGCTGGTCTCACCTTCGCCTGTCGTAAATGTGTGCCGCTGATTTGTTTGGGACAGGGTGCAGTTTGCCAACTACACCGTCAGCCGGCCCTCGGGAGAGGTGGGCCGCTACATGTCAATTCCACACCACCACCGTGGAGAAGTACAGTTCCTGGGCAGGTTAGTCACACACAGACACAGTCTACTCTGTTACAAGAACACGTTGCCAGGGATACTTGGGGATTTGGGAAAAAGGCGTATATGAATGGAATGTGGCTCAGCCCCATGTGTGCCAGTCAGATGACTCAGTCAGAGTTCGTGGCTTTGAGGGATTTTGTCGCTCCACTAAAGAACTTACATGTGACTAAATTTACTGAACGTAGTTTGAAACTACTCTGGTGAAATATATTTGTAAATCTTTTGGCCTTTGTTAGGGATTTATATTAAGCCAGCGATCATTTGATTTTGACAAACTATTTGTGAAATTGTTGTGAAATGTGCCCTTAATGCTAATTACCTCATGCACGTCCTCCATTTCACCTGCACTAGTTCATCTTACTGGAATTCTGAAGCTATTTTACCGCTTAATAGAAAAACCATTAACAAAACTCCGTGTCTCTGCAAATAATATTGTTTGTAGATGCTACTGTTTAATTTAATGTTCAATTGTTTATGTATTAAATATGTTTGATAAACAACATTAGTAAAAACAATGTGTTCATTTGTTACTATAACAGAGGTTCCTGCAGAGACATCTGGGGGACCGTTATTGAATTACAGTTATAAAATAAATAAAAACCGGTTGCGTAAAAACACCCTATTTTTCCATAAAGGAGATCATTAATTTGCAGTTTACTGATTGGTGTTTTTCTAACTACTGTTCCTGTAGGCCTAAAGTACATCCTTGTTCGCAAAGTGCAAACCAAATGTATTCTAAGTAGTATTAAATGTATGGCGCTGTTGTGCTGCACTCAAGCAAATGAAGGCGTGAACATGCGGTTGGCCAATCGTAACGCTGACGATGTGCTTGACAGGAGTGATGGACCAAACAGAACGTGAGCCTTCCTATAAACATAATGGGTCCTTACAAAACGTACATCTGGCTGTGTTATTCATGAAAAGGAGTCTAGAATGTATTAGCCTATACAGTATTTTCACTAACATTTATCTCTGCATACGCCGTGGGATGGTGTCGCCTGGTCAGACACTATTTTCTGACATGCTTTGCACATTAGGTAACCATCAACATCGAGGGTGCCTCTAGGGTCTTCTAAAGGTCCAAAGTGTTTGCACCCTGGGGACATAGTTATGACACTTTTGAAAATAAATCCTGAATTCATATTCATGCCGTACCTTGAATGGCAAAATGGCAACGGTCTGTTTTTATAGACGAGGTGCACCGTTTCATCCATAGGCACAATGCAGGAAGAGGGGACCGGTGGGAATGTGTGTCTTTACTTGGTGCTCTTACCCAATTCATACAATGCATTCCCAAACTGGTCGTACATGTAGAGGAGCCTGACGGAGACTTTGTAGAGTTTAGATTTTATCATCTTTCTAATGGCCCTCTGTCTTCTGTCACTGCAGGTACACACTTCTACGGCGGTCCAAGGAGAGACAAGGCTTGGACGGGCTCAACAACCTCCATTACTCCCCTAGAGTGTCCCGGAGGCCTCTTTACACCAACATTTCAGTCAGCCTGAGCAGAAAGCTAGCACCTATAGTGGACTACAACTGACCAGGATGCAGTGGGGGCCGCACGGCCCTCTGGGAAACGGGTCGCTTGGAACGTCAGCCATAACTCACCTGCAGCACTGTTTTGGTTGATTTTTCGGTTAATTTTTCAGTTGTTTTCCGGGTATTTTATTTTCAAGCAAGAAAATAGCCATACAGAAGGGTACGGAATAGTTAATCCTTTTGAGGTGTGAGAAGAAACAGAAGCCCGCACTTCTGTTATGGTCAACTCATTGTGATGCTCCTGTCACCGGGCTTCTCCACCTGTCTGTCTCCACCTGTCTGTCTCCACCTGTCTGTCTCCACCTGTCTGTCTCCACTTGTCTGTCTCCACCTGCCTTCCACACCATTTTGGCCTTTAGCATTCATTCTTTCATTAGGTTCTTCATCCACTCTTTACTTCCACTATGGAGAAAATGGCAACCGTAACAGGGAACTCGAGCAGCACCCTAACCCTCCAGATAGAGTTGAGTCGGGGTGGAGGGCATGGTAGTGTCGTTCACAAGTGTGTATGCGGCTGAGGGACTTAGTATGTACACACGGACAAACTCACACACCCACCCACACACTCACACACAACGTTGTCCTTCACAGCAGGCTCTGTGTTGGGCATGCCAAACCTACCCAGCATGCACTGCTGGAGACCACATTACACTGGAGATAGATTGAGGGTTAGAGGGAGTTCAGTATGATGCACATACTAAGTGCACAATGTGGACGATGCTTATGAACACCGGTTCACCCACCTGCTGCAAACAATGGCAACATGAGCTTGGGACTGGCTTGAATGGCAGGCTGGGCCGGGACGTCAGCTTATGGGTACACAAGGCGCTGCATGCAAACGGACACACCTTTACCTAAATAAACATCCCAGCCATGCAGATA
The DNA here is from genome assembly GCA_016801125.1 of Novumbra hubbsi. Classification (NCBI taxonomy): domain Eukaryota; kingdom Metazoa; phylum Chordata; class Actinopteri; order Esociformes; family Umbridae; genus Novumbra; species Novumbra hubbsi. The sequence goes on along the minus strand of JACXGK010002376.1, from coordinate 13,366 downwards.
CTGAAAGCCCCTGACATCACAGTGTGTGGAGGTTTGCATGAGCATACAGATGCCATATCCTAATTCTACCTACACAACTAGGTAAGCATCCTGCGACACCAGGCAATGGGAATTACGTGGACTATAGTTATTGGCTATGTTTGACGTTTGGTTTTTGGGGGGATTTGGAAATTTGGAAACTTTAGAAGCCTTTTCGAAACCTTGAATGCGCCAAATGTTTGCATTTCCTGATGCGTGGAAATAGTCCTTGAACAACAAGTTGATCAAATTCTGAGATGGCATGCGTAGGTGTGTGTGCTTGCCCGTTAGACACACATGTGCCTGAGAGCTCATAAGGGTAAGCTATGCAAGTGGATGTGTCAGCAACCTACTTTCACTACTCTTAGGGATTCTCTTAGGCCAGAAATGTTATCTCCTAGACTGTGAAATATTGCTTTGCTGACCTAATTTGGTGCCGTTTAAGCCTGCCATTCAGCATACATCTATTTCCTAATATTACTCATTCATTATTACATGATATCAGAATATACTTATTTAAGTTGCAGCATAAAACTTAAAAACCTGAATGTATTTTATTATTCTAGTGAACATATCAGATGACGCCCTCTATTCCCAATGCTGTGCACAACTTTCACCGGAGTCACGTTCTGTATCATCAGAATAGGATGTCATCTGACTTAAAGTAATGCTGAGCAATTAACCAACATTATATGTATGTATCTCTAATCCTGATTGACAGATGTACTTCAAGGTATGCCTTATGAACTGAACTACAGGCATGATTTAGACAGCTCTGCTTTAGCGTTCAGCACCTTAGCTGCTCACTAGCCTTTAGCACCTTGCCACCCACCTGATACCATCCTTGCAGAGTGAAGTGGAGCACAGCAATAATATACCATTGTTGTCAGGCTAGTCAATGTCTGGCTGCCGATGGGAGCAGAGATACCCTCACATTTGATCATTTTCTTATTTCATATTGCTTCGAATGATCAAAAATTATTATTGTCTTGCAGTAATCGACAATGTGGCCATAATGCTTTAATCATCAGAGCCATTTGGAACCAACCTTAAAGCACCACGCTCAGCACTACTTTAAACATTAGACACCATAACATTTACTAACAGTTCTGTGGTCACTGTCCACCTTAAATGACACCGGACTGTGTTTACAGCAGCCTCGGGTGGGGTGTTTCTGACTCCACCCTGTCCCAGCCCCATCCTTTTAAACAATTATGACATCACTGATTTCAGGTTGAATTTATCTCCTTACTATGTGACGTCGTTTCCGAAATTCGGGGATATTATTCTTTTTTAAGTCTGTACCTTGTGTTAATTCTTTGCAGAAATAGTGATTTGGGGCTGGATTGAATTTGCTCAGCCTGTGAGACCCCTGGCAACCACCCATTATGCACACTATACACTAGGTATGAACATATCTGTCAGAGTCTTGTTGTATCAGAACAGTGATATATTATGGCACTCAGCCAATGAGCCTCCAGGCAGCATTTAGGACCAACCAATCCGGTTTGTAATATGCAGGCACCTAAAAAATTATTTAGGATTTGCCTTTTTGTTTGATCGATAGTGGTAAAATGTTTTAAAGCAGAGAGTAAATACAACCACAGATTAAAGCCCCAGTGTTTACAGGTTACTGAACAGTAGTACCGTTATCATATATAACCGCTTGTGTAAAAAAGCAGCTCTGGGTAAGCATCAGTCATAAAAAGGTTTTTTCTCAAATGTTATGTTTTGGCCAAAATGACAAGACAGGTCAATATTATCTGAGTATGACTCAACAGAATTTAATCTTTCAAAGTGTAATTTTCAAATAGGAAGTTACTGTAAATCATGAGCGAGCAGCATCTTTAGCCTGTGTGTGTCAGTGTTTGTGTAGGAACAGCCTAAATACTGGCTTTTGTGTGTTGATGGCGTGCTGCTAAACGGTCATTTCTTACACACTGACGTAAACGTAAAGTTGTATTCGTCCGAGTGCACAAGCGCGTATGTTTGAGGGAGTGTGTGTGTGGGTGTTTGCGTGACTGTTTCTCTTAAAAGCTGTGTATAGTAACACTCCCACCCCATAATGTTTCCCTGTGCCACTGTAGCTTCCATACGCAGCTAATTCATTTCACACAACATCGCCTTTATGTGAAAAACATATACTGTTTTTCAGATTTATTGTTTGGGAAAAAAGCAATGTTAGTGGTCTAAATAACCATTTACCTTCTGTTCCAATGATAATATAACGGAGGCCGGACCTCCTTTTATTTATTTAATCTGTTTGGATTAATTTCGTTAATTGTGTTGAGGTTGAAACTGCGATAATAATGATGATCAAGATCTCGAAAAAGTAATTCAGTCAGAGACTTGCTGAAACAGACTTTGTTAAAAAGCACTGAAACCTGCTTAGGTAATGTGAGATAGTTATAAAGCACTGAAACTTGGTTAGTTAACATGACATAGTTATAAAGCACTGAAACTTGCTAGTTTAGTTAACGTGAGACAGAGAGTGTCCAACGTGTTAAATTATGTTCTGAATCCCAAAAAAACACTGGTCCCTTAAGTCTTTTACACACATTAATCTGAAAACATTGTGTAAAGAAACGTCTGGAAGAAAAACTACAAGGTAACCACTCCAACATGGATTTTGATTAGCTACATGCATTTTTTACCTTGGTGCTTACACCTGTCCATATCCTGTAAGATCTTTGAAAGTGATTAGTGACTAGGGGTCTACAGTTTGATTTGGTATTTTACATTATTACATTTACATTATTATTGTGCTGAATAAGGAGGAGGCCATTTTGTGTGACAACCACTGGAAGAAGGAGACGCCAGAGATCTGAATACGATGTCTAGATCCTCACCTCTCCGCCCTAACAATGAGGGACTGCTTTCAGACTTAAGTCCATAGAAACACATTGGGTTTATTCTGGACATGCATTGGCAAGAGCTAACCCTCATGCTCTGACTATTACTTTCTGGAGACGTCTTGGGTCAAATCCTCCCACTGAGCACCCCCTTAATCTGGTTCGATAATTATTGGTGCTGATCCTCTGTACCTCTGATTGGTGGAGATGCTGGCTATGTGCTACCTGGGAGGAACCAATCCTGTGTGTAGACAGCTTCAGGAGGTACCCCTTTGGAATAATTCATCTTTTCTCTCTTCAACATGGCCAAGCCAGCACGTGTTTATGTACTGTAGCCAATCACCTCGGAGGTGCTTGGTGGAGGTGGGAAAGCTTGTACGGTCTTCTTCTCCTCATGAGTTTGATTGAAATGGCACCGCCTGTAAACGCCAGGCTTCCTGGTTTTACCCACATGAGTAAGTTGGTTGTGTTTCTTTTTTTTTTTTTTATAATGCCCATCTGGAAAATAATGGTTATGAGCACTGCTGGAAGACATGAAACCCCCAGCGGTGGTGCCGAGTCTGGGTTTTGAATCCCATTTTCATCCACTTGAGAACCCCTGCCCTCCCTGTTCAGGCCTGCAGCCACTGGTTCTCTTGATTTGCCTTGAGCGGGGTTTCCCTGGGAAGCCAAGTGAACGTGCAGTATTTCCTGGTGTTTCAGTGCTAAATGACCAGGGACGCCTGCCCCTTTCTGGTTATGTTTATTTATCCCGTGTTAGTTTGCTGCCCAGAGCTCAGCATGGGGACCTCCCTGTGCTACAAAGGTCCCTGTCATGTCAGGTTCCACCACTGGAGACACACCATGATCTGACCATTCTGTGCCCGTCAGAATGAAGGGTTCAGGGCTGGCTCTGCTTGAGTACCGCTAGCCTCTGTTATTAGTTTGTCTAGACATGTAATAGTACAGATAAACACATAGGCTCTCAGTCTCAGAGTTAGCCCCTGACACCCCGACAGACCGGCAAGCCTTAAAGAAACTCTAATTTATTTCAGTGTTTTCACACAATTCTTTTTTTTTTTTTTATAATGAAATCTATTTAAAATGAAAAATGGAAAAAAATAACTGTATCCGATAATATGTCCACTCTGTAAATATTGTCTTGTGTTTTAGAGAAGATGAATAAAGAGGTCTTAAATCACTACAGTTGCTATCTTAATGAACTAGGGTTTGGGGAGTGGTTTCTTTGAAGTTTATCTGGTGCCATGGAACTGCTAAACCTCATCCTTCTTCATAACCACTTTGACTAACTACTTCTTGCACGTAAGGAATTTTGGTCCATAAGCTTTAGAACCCGTCGGAGGGATTCCCCTTATCGTTGCCGTAGAGGAGGTTGCGAGACACTTATTAACAGGTGGGTCCTCCCAAGTCTGAAGTAGGGTTAAGATGTATCTTATAATTGGTTGAGGGCACTAGATACATCAAAAACACTGTGTTCTCACTGACCTTTTGCAGGACGCAGATCTTAAACCAGGCTCCAACAACTGTTATCAACTTTCCATACTACACTCCCAAAAGTGTTTTCATACAAACAAATTAAAAGATGAATAAAAACAATAGTTTTTGCTATCTTATGAATATATATTCCTCTGATTGTAAGGAGTTCATCTCTGCTTGAATTGAAGCCATCTGAAGCCACTTGTAAAACTTGATGTCAGCCTTACGTGAATCTGTTTGTCTGCATTAGTATGTTTCGATTCTAGAAGATTTCTATGGAGTTTCTTCTCTCTTTTTTTATACCATTGTTGTTATTGTCAAAGTGCACCAATAAAATGAACTTCAAAAGATGTTGATGTTGCATGGAAATTATTTGTAGTTTGGAATAAAAATTAGACATTGTTTCAGTGCTCTAATGAATAGAGGGGAAGGTGAGAAGACAATAGGAGCTTGTTAAAATAGTATTTCTCTATGAGGAACAGACTACATCATGGCTTCTGTTTACGTTACATTTCAGTCTCCACGACTGGTCTACATCAGACTAATGTCTCAAAAAAGGTTTGGCCAGTGTCTGTGTGTGTGTGTGCTCAATCAAGCCATGATAGCAACAGTATGGGAGAGTGAAAAAGAATATTTGAAAGGAAGCCTGTTGAGTTTAGACATGATGAATCACAGAGCTTTATTTAGCAAATAATATGTATTTTTTCACTTTCAGCGTTTGCATTCGGATGGTAACATCCCCTGAGGCTGGTTCAGTGTGTTCTGATGGTCTTTTTGTTTGGCCCCATTAAATGATCTGATATCCACCCACTGCATGTTATCAGCCACATTGTGTTTGATCTCCAGAAACGTGTGTGGTTGACCGAATCTAGCAGATTGGCTTTATCTGAATCCCCTGCCAGTAATAGGAGCTAGCCTTCAGCGATGTTCGTACACAGTGATAACGCCTCACTTCTCTTCAAATCTGCACTAATTGAAAGACATGCCTGAAAGGTTAACGGACAGTGAAGGAAGCATGTGATCCATGTCTATCTGTTTGTTTACTTGATGTTCCCATAAATACAGAAACATTGTAGAATCTGCCTCCACAGGGTATTTTTGGGAGGTCCACGATAGGAAACATGATTTTCCGTTTAGGGTAAAACGTATAATTGGGATTTGTGTTTGAATTGGATTATTTTTAGGTTTAGGTTAATAAACTAACCCTAACCTAAATCCTAAACTTGACACCAAACCCTATAACATAACTTTAACCTGATACTGTAAACATAACCCAGAATCTTTACTTTTACCCTGAAACTCACCCCTAAGAAAAAGAAATAATGCCAAATGTTTCCACCAGGTCAGTGTTTCCTTATTTTCTCATCGTAGCAGGGATTCTTTTCAGTATGGTGACACCTGTAAACACACACACACACACACACACGTGTGATCTTCTACAAGTACACTACTCACAAAGTTGTGCACATAACCATTACATCATTGCAATCCTCAGTGGTTCAATCAGGATTCGGGGAGTGGGGGAGCACTGCATTCTACTTTTCCAGTCTGAAATGTTAAACTGAACCCTGGTTCTCATTTCAAATAGGAATTCAGCTCCCGCTGGCTCACGTCCAACTTCACCCCTCGGTATCATAACTTATCTTTCTCAGATAAAAATCAAAAGGGTGTGTGTGTGTGTGTGTGTGCACAGCAGTCTGTAGATTTGTCCCCCAACCAAGTGACGCCTGTACACCCATCTGCTCCCTTGTTTCTTCCTTCCTGCCAACCATTCTCTCCCATCTGTAGGTCAGTTTGTCTCTTTTATAAAAGCTTGGCGCCCACTGGTTCGTGTATGTGCTAATGACGGAGTAAACCTGCCGACGTATCCTTGTGTTTACTCTGTGGTCCACGTGACACTTGGTAATGATTGTCTTCCTGTGAAGTGAGCGGTAAGCAAAGTGTCTTTCAGTTCTGTTAATCAAGGCAGATTCACCAAACCTAACATAAGCTTGACCCTGGGTGCTGGAAAAACACCTCTGACGTAGTAACGAACATACCACGCCTTGTTTTACAAAAGTTTATATTTGGATTTTGCTGATATGATTCCGTTCACACAGTGCGGTCCGTAAGCATTTGGACAGGGTCGCTAGATGTTGATTAGGCTCTGAGCTCCTACTTTTTGGATTTGGAATTATACAATGACAATAATGTAAAACTAGAGATTTTCAGCTTTAGTTTTATGGTATTAATTCTTGTCTGAACAATAACCTATTTAAAAAACAACAGCACATGTTGTACACACTCCCATAGCACCGTAATTATTTGAACAGCGGGTCAATTATTAGACAGTTTTGTTTGCACTATTAGTGCATAGACAAGATAACTGGCAAGGGCAAAGCAAAAACATTACGGGTCACCCAAAGCAGCTGTGGCTACTGACCTGTTAGACCAAAGATAACCTCAACAGTGGGATGACCAGACAATGCTCTCCGAAATGAAGAATCTCCGGGTGATAAGAGAGGAAGTCCCAGCAACTGCCAGAGTTTAGTGGAGGCAGGACCAGTAATTCTCAGAGACAAACATGGGCTGAAGATGGCTGCAGCACACGCTAGGCAGAGCATAACCAGGAAGATAGTCAGAGTCTGGTTGTGTGTGTGGGTCAGTCATCAAATGGACAGGACTTGATACTAAGTAATAAATACATGGACTTTAACATTGTTATTTTGTCCAATACATTTTTGAATCAATTTTAAATTGTCTTTAACAAAACAAATTGTAGGGATACTGAATACTTTCGGAAGGCACTGCAAATACCCTCCAATTCATGCTGAAAGTCTGCACTAACCTATGGGTCATGGCCAAAGTGCTGGAGTACAGAGCTAAAACAACAAAACTTCTGTCACTGTCAAAACGCCTGCACTTTGTAGACAGTATGTATGGACTAACTGCATTGTATAGACCAGCGCTGCCCAACCCTGTTCCTGGAGATCTACTGTCCTGTAGGTTTTCCCTTCAACCCCATTTGGGACTAACCCGAATAGGCTTATCATCCAGCTAGTTATTAGAATCAGGTGTGCTACGTTAGAGTTGGAGAGAAAACCGACAGGACAGTAAATCTCAAGGAACAGGGCTGGGCTGCCCTGGTATAGACAGTATCTGGAAACCGGTGAATTGTTGACTTTGAAAAGGAAAGCATTTGATGCTTCCTGCTGGTTATTCTTAGAACTGCAACAGCAGGTTTTGTTTTATTTGTACCACTCTGGTTTTAATACTATGGGAGCACCCTGTGATTTTAGTGGCTTAACATTGAGCAATAAAGATGACAAAAGCAAAATTAATCTGTGAAGCTGCTACCGAACACTAAAACGTGTATGCCTGAAGATTCTCCTATGGTGATTAACAAGAGAAGAAAACAACACTTTAAGGATAAATACAGCTCTTTTTTTAACAAACAAACTAAATGTTTACAAAAAGTATAGCACCTTTTATGTTGACATACAGTAACATTAAAGAAACAGTCCACAAAGGGAGTGTGCTGGCCAGTAGAAACCTGTAGCATCTTATTAGCCCAATTTCATTTGCTTTGCTTTAGTTATTGGTTTTATACAAAATGTTCTAATGCATAGTCTAACATTGCAGTCATCTTGTCTTCATATAAGTTAAAGTCAATTAATTGAGTCAAAATAAAACGTGAAAACAACTGAATTATCAGAAAGAAAAATGCCCCTTTCGAACAAAAAACCTGTGGGAAAATATTGCCCAACTATACAACCAAGGGTGCCTTTGATAGCTTGAAAAGAAATGCTCTCCTCATTTCTTCTCCTTCAAAGATCTGAAGACACAGGAGAGGTGAAAGACATTTGGGTGAAATCCTGCTCAGAATCTGTTCCCACAATAGACGTCACAGAGCCTGGGCAGGCAACCACGAGAACAGGTCGCTTCATACACACAAGTCTAAAAATAGCCGTAGCTTGACTGCTACTAGTCTCGTCTTTGATTGGCCGAGCCTTTTCCGACACAGTCTTTGACTTCTCCCTTGAGCTCGGCCAGCTGGGTGGAGTGACGGGCCAGGGTTCCGTTGACCTGCGACAGGTACGAGTCTGAGTGCGTCTCCAGCTCTGCCCGGATCCTCTCCAGGTGTTCTGCCAGCTCCCCCAGACTGCCACACTGTCCTTCCACGTGGGTAACGCGACTATCCACCTCCTTCACCTCCCTCTGCACCCCCAGTGCTGTGCTCCGGCAGCCCTGCAGCTCCCCGGCCAGCCTCCTCCTCAGGCTAACCAGCTCCCCCTTCAGCTGGCCTAACCGTCGTTCCCCGGCCCCTAGGAGGGAGGCCTGGTGCCCTACTAGCTGGGTGATGCCCTGGACCTGGTTGACTAGCTGGTTCTCTCTCTGGGTCCACGTGGCGTTAGCGTGGCCAACCTCCTTGGTAAACAGGCTGACGGAGTCCCTCAGTCCCTTCAGGGTGCGGTTCACAGAGTGGACGTTGATCTTCAGGAGGGTGATCTCTCCCTGCACAGAGCCTTCCTCATCCTCCTGGTCCAGGCGGCTCAGCAGTGTCAGCAAGGTGCTGTTGAGGCGGTCCAGCCGGTCAGCGTGGGAGTCCACGCGACCCGACAAATGCTTCTCCACCTCCCCGCAGTCCTCCTCCAGGCCTGGCCCCATGCCTCCTCCTGGAGGTGTGGCAGGTGAGCAGGAGGACGTGCAGAGGAGCTCCAGGTCTGTGAGTTGTTTCTGGAGGCCATCCAGGTCTCCTTCCACCCTCCTCCTGACCGACTCCATCTCGGTCTCCAGGGAGGGCACCACCTGACCCTCCAGCAGTGCGGGGGCAGTGGCGTTGCTCAGCTCCTCCACGGCCACAAGCACCCTCTCCTCCAGAGTCCTCAGCTTGTCCTCCAGTAGGGTTTTGAAGCCGTCCAGGCCCACGGGCAACCCGCCCACAACGATGTCCCCAGGCTCTGTGCTGTTGAGCCGGGCGTCTATGTACTCGAGGCGGCCCTCTATCAGAGTCTCCAGGTGGATGGTCTGGTCGGTGAACGATGCCTGGAGCTGGCGCTGAGACTCCGTCAACCCCTTCATTGAATCCTCCAACATCAACACTCTCTGAGTCAGGCTGTTTACCTGCGGGGACAATCACAGGTCAATTATTTAGTCATTACATGTTTTGAAAATTTAGCATTTTGATGCTCTTATCCACATATACTTAAATCAATTGAATGGAAGTTGCAGTAAGAGTAATTGTGCTATTTGTTTTTAACTATACCCCAACACTTGTCTATGGTGCATAGTGTAGCATATAATGTACAGCGTAGCACATAATGTATAGTGTAGCATATCATTTATAGTGTAGCATATAATGTGTACAGTAGCATATAATGTATAGTGTAGCATATAAAGTATACTGTGTCATATAATGTAGATTATAGCATATAATGTATACAGTAATATATCATCTATAGTGTAGCATATAATGTAGAGTTTAGCTGTCTAAAGTATTGGTGTATTTTTGTAACCCACTTCCCAAAATAAATATATAAATAGCATGTCCACCAAAAATAGTAACATCAGAGTAATCCTTGGTACCTGTCCACAGCAGCTTTCAGTTAGAGTAAGACCTTGTATCTGGGCTTGAAGAGTCCCCAGCTCCTCTCTCAATCCGGTTTCTCTGCCGTCTAGTGACTGCTGAATCTGCTCTTGGCCGTTCATTTGTTCGTTGTGACATTGTCTTTGGACCTCTCCGATCCTCTCCTCACAGTGGTTCTCCAGGACGGACAAACGCCTCTCGAAGCCGTCCAGGATATCAGCACGGACGTTGGCCAGCTTAACATCCAGCAGCTCCTCCAGGACGGAGGGAGAACCTGACCCAGTGACTGGCCTGCCTGTCACGGCCTCCAACAGCCTCTTCAGCTGCCCGTCATGACCTAGGACCATGCCCTGAGAAGAGACCATGTTAGCAGTTTGGTTTGAGGAATCCACCTTTCTCTAGTGCTTCATGAGAGTCTGAATGTTACTAATCAATAATATGCCAAAAGTACACCATTGTCAGGAACTGGCCGAACCTATTCCGTCACCTCTTTAAAACAGATATGTCTGACATTACATGCATAGGTTGAATATCTGAAAGAAAAGCAACTCGTGTCAGACAACTTAGTTCAAATTCAAATACTTACCAGATGGTTAGAAAATGAAGACCAGGTCACTATTTCTTGAGTCCTGTTGTGGTAACTCCCTCTCTAACTTTCTCCCTCTCTATTCTAGATTCTGAGTTCAGGGTCTTCTAGCCCATCCATTTGCTAGAATTAATTCGCTATGATTAATTCTTGGATAAATGATTTGTTCATTCGGTTTAATCTTGTTGTCTTGTTGTATTTTTGCCGTTATGCTTTTTTAATAATCCATTTCCTATTTGTTCAAAGGCCACATGATAAATCCACACCTGTATCTCGTCCAGCACGTGTCCCTTGGCTCGGAGCTCATCCTTGACCTCTGTCACCTTCCCAGCCAGATCCCCAAATCTAGGGAGGCCCTCTCCCCCCTCCAGTCCGTCTGGGGCCCCGTCTGGGATCTCCCCGAAGCCAACGGAGGAGTCGGAGCGACGAGGAGCCGTGGAGAGCAGTGACGCCAGCATCCTGTTGGTGTCCTCCCGGAGAGAGAGGTGCAGACGCTCCTCCAAGCTGGCCACAATCCCATTCAGCGTGTTCAGGCCCTGGGCCAGACGCTGCAGGTCCTCCTCCATTTGGTCCAGACGCTCGCCGCTGACACCCGCTTTATTCCCTAGAGGGAGCAAGGAAGTGTTCATGTACAGTCCTTGATAACGCACAGGAAGAAAATGGAAAATGTATGGCACGGTTCAAAACGATGCGTTGGTAATTGATTCCAAAACCCACCATAATTCGGCTTTACGCTCCCAACAGGCAGCTGTCCAGTTGGGATTGGTCTGCTGTCAGGGTGACCTGGGAAAGGCCTCCCAGGCTCCAGGTTAGCTCCACCAGGGACAGGCTTGTGGTCCTGGGGGAGTCGGGGTTGGCCGTGGGGGTACCCTTTCATCCCAGGCCGGTAGGGCCCCCCTCCTTTAAATGGAGGCGTATCTGGTATGGAGGTGGGTCCATCGTAACAGTTCTCGCCGGAGTACCCTGGACAACACCTCCATTCCAGCTCCGTGATGGTTTTATGGCCCACCTTGTACTTAGGCTTGTAGAAGCTCCGGTACCTAGTGGACAATGGAGAAAAGAGGAAAGTCAATACATATGTTAAAAAGCAAGGAGGTAGGAAAGATGACTGTTTATGAGATGGGGTAGGGTTTGGGGTATTTAGAGACAATATGGTGCGGAGAAGAGATCTCAAACAACGGATTGTTATGAAACCTGTTCTCCTAAGACCGTTAATCTACTTAGTTTATACTCCAGATGTTCTCAAACATCTCCTCTGGGAATGACAGCCATTCCATGTTTTTAACCTTTTCCAGAACCCGCACATCTGATTTAATTTAGTGAACTAATTCACATTCCCTTGGTTAGATGAACCAGATAAACTAGTTCAGGGTTACAACAAGAAATGTAAAACATCTGCCGGTCCCTAAGGACACGTTAGAGCTCCAATGGTACACTCTGCCCATAACGATGAGTGAGGATCTTTATATCTCTCACAGAGAGATTCTCAGGTTTGAATCCACCCCTTAATCGGTTGTTCTCAACTAATTACACAATGTGCAGTGAATCATTTTTATGTGATTTAAGAGCTCCCTATATTTTCCCAAATGTCCAAATGTATATACCATTTTTATAATGGAATGTAAAAGCATTGTCACGTTGTACACCAATCCGATGTTTGTGATGACTACAGAGTCCCAGGAAGGCATTCCACTCACAGGCACGGGCCGAGTCACAGAGGCACTGACAGCACATTTGGCTGGGACAGTGCAGTGGTGAACACACTCCGACCACCAGAGGGAAGCACTGACACACGACTCAGTGTCCGGCAAAGCTAAGGCAAGGGGGTCCACATCATCACTAACCTCGAGTTATTGTACATACGTGGAAGAGGCCCGCGGGTCCATTTACAAGGACAACAAGTTCACTTACATGACGACGGGACACTTCTGCCCCCAGATGCACTTGGTGGTGTACTCTGCCTTGACGTAGGTGGCCACACCGTCATGCATGATGCACGTGATGTTCTTCTGGACCACATACGCACAGTGATTCCTGGAGCGAGAGACAGAGAGAGACAGAGCGAGGGAGACAGAGAGAGACAGAGAAAGGGAGACGGAGAGAGTGTAGTGTGTCAATAACGACAGAACAAATTGGCGCTGCGTCTCCTTAAGCGGGGAACGACCTTGGCGACCGTCGCTACACCAACACGCACAGCTGCGCTTCATAGTGGAACAAAGTTGGAGCATAATTGCAGGAGTTATATTCAAAATGGAAATCCGGAATAAATTATCCATTTACAATAGATGACATTGAAGTCCTACATAAAGACACATGCATTTATGTGTATTTTTCAGGCCATGCCATCGAATGTGTCCAAAAGGCTCAGTTTACTCAGTACTCACACCGAAAAGCTATGTCCTCCCAACTGATATTTTATTTTTCATTTATTCTGTTGCTTTATCGTCCGTGTAACTATAGCAACAGGCCAAATGTTCCTTGGCCCATCCACACAGGAAGCTGCCCTGAGGTCCCTTCAGGCCCAGTTAGGCACTGTTACGGATCCATGGGATTCTTATTATTCAGCTCATGTGAGACACAGTACTGGTCCACAGCTGTTCAGGGCACAGAGAAGTGATGCAGAGGAGAGAATGAAAACGTTGAGGCAGACAAACCAGCTGAAAGAAAACGTACGAGAAAACCTTTCCTTTGAGCGTCCCCAGGCATTGTATTTGAACCCTTTGAGCGTCCCCAGGCATTGTATTTGAACCCTTTGAGCGTCCCCAGGCATTGTATTTGAACCCTTTGAGCGTCCCCAGGCATTGTATTTAAACCCTTTAAGCGTCCCCAGGCATTGTATTTAAACCCTTTAAGCGTCCCCAGGCATTG
>JACXGK010002375.1:0-55507 GCA_016801125.1 Novumbra hubbsi | reverse complement strand
GTGGTTTATTGTTTGTGCTTGTCTCAACAGTTCACGGTTTGTCTCTGTTTTATTTCCAATTCATGTGAATACTCTACATGTTTCTTTGTACATCGTTTCATGTTTGTTAGCCCCTTTCATTTACGTTGTTAGTTCGTGTAGTTTGTATTTTACGTGTTTTTGGATTAAATCACCTTTTCTTTACACAAAATGTCCGCGTATGGTTCCGCCACACTACACAGCCGTGACAACAAGTATGAAGTGAAACAAGGAATATTGAGTGAAATGAGTCGTATTTCTCCGAACCTAAGCTTTATCCGCAACCATTTTCTTCTAAATATTGGCAATAGTAATTAACAAATCTTGTTCCAACATAAATTAGATCAAGCTGATTGTTTTCGTTTGAATAGCTGCATTAAAAATCTAGACTGAAGTTTCAACTTTTATTCTATAAAGAACAGAAATTAAGGACATTCAGATCTACTCAAGATAATTTTTTCATAGAGGATTAAACAATCGATTAGTAAGGAGCTTAAAAATGAACTTCTGCAATTCGGAATCCTTCGGAAAACAGCCAAGCATTGAAAAGGTGGTAGGAAAATGATTCTAGAAACAACACTGTTCAAAAAGTTCTGTACCTGGCCCTCTTTTTCAACTCTACCAAATTTACACAATGAAGAATCTGACTGTCTTGAGCAAAAAGTTAAAGTCCATGTTCCATGACTAGAAAATGGCACTGCAGATGGCAGCCTCTGTGTTTTGGTGCCTTTTGTTTATTCTTGTTTTGTTTGAAGTCAGTTTTGTGTTGCAATCATAAACATCATATAAACAACTCCCAACAGATTTATTTCCTAGGTTCCTCCTAACATCTGTGGAATTATTGGACATTCTAGTCAAAGGTGCCCTCACTTTTGTTTATGCAGTAAAACGCAGCAGACATCCGACATTGCACACCGTTACTTGGAATCATTCTCTCCAATGTGCATTTGCCGTGCAACAAATAGGATGAACTTCAACTACTGGCAGGAAAGGACAGAGGCTTTTACTCAGGTTCAGTTTTATGTTTTACGGAGACTTGGCTGGGTGGATGGATATCGGACTCTGCACGGGATCGCAACACAGAACTCTCAGGGAAAACAAAAGCAGGATGTATCTGTTTTTACACTGACAGTGGCTGGTGAACTGGTGTTACAGTGATTCAGAAGCACTGTTCTCCTGTTCTGGAATCATTCTACATCAACGGTAGACCTTTCTACTTTTGTTTCATTCTTTCTGGTTGGTGTTTACATTCCGCCGCAAGCCAACGTGCAGGAGGCACAGCGCATGCTCACCGACCAGATACTGGGTGTGGAGTGGACAAATCCAGAATCCTTAGTTATTGTCCACGAGACTTTAACAAGGGACATCTCAGCCATGAACTCCCAAATACATGAATTAAATGCCCGTCCATTCAGGATTATTGTTACACTACAGTCTGCAGTGTCTATCATGCTGCCCCCCCCTGCACTGAGTCACTTTGACCAAGTCGAGGTCCACCTGATTCCTGCATACAGACAGAAACTTAAGCACTGTACACCTGTTAGGAGGACATCAAAACAGTGGAGCAGGAGGCTGTGGAGGATATTCGGGCATGCTTAGACTGTACGGACTGGGATGTTACCAGGACTGCATCCATACATCAACTTCTGTGAGATCTGCTATATACCATCACCTGGCAGAGTTATAATAATAACAAACCCTGGTTCACAGTTAAACTCAGACAGCTAAGGATGAAAAGCAGGAGACATTTAAGGACATATTTAAAGAGTCAAAATACAGTTTTTGCAAGGCTAACCAACTGTACTCAAAGAGATGACAACAACAATGCTCAGCAAATCACCCCCCCCCCCATTCCATTAATGACTCTCGTCTGGCCAAGGACCTGAACGAGTTTTAAAAGACAATGTCCTGACGCCATCCCCCGTGCCTCCATCCCCCAGCTCCAGCCCCCACCTCAGCAGGGGAATGGGCCACTCCCAGACCCACCCCAGTGGCCCCCTCACCGCCTACCACAACGATGACTCTTTCTGTCCTGGAGAGGGACGTTTAACAGACTGTTTAAAGGACAGAACACTCGCAAAGCAGCTGTGTCAGACTCTGTCTCTCCATCCACCCTGAAGCATTGTGTTGATCAGCTCTGGTGTTCACAGACACCTCACTGAATACATGCCATGTGCCAGCCTGCTTCAAGACCTCCACCATCAGTCCCGTCTTCAAGAAACCAAGGATCACAGGACTTCTATGAATACAGACCCGTCGCCCTGACCTCTGTGGTAATATGGTCTTTTGAGCGCCTTGTGCTTTCTCACCTCAAAGCCATCTCTGACCCTCTCCTGGACCCCCTGCAGTTTGCCTACAAATCTGTAGACGATGCAGTAAACATGGTCCTTCACTTCATCCTCCAGCACCTGGACTCCTCAGGAACCAATGCCAGGATCCTGTTTGTGAACTTCAGCTCTGCTTTTATAACACCATTCCAGCTCGGATGCAGGACAAGCTCTCCCAGCTGCAAGTGCCTGAATCCACCTACAGGTGGATCACTGACTTCCTGACAGGAGGCAGTGCGTGGAGCTGGGGAAACTTGTCTCCAATCCCCAGTCCTACAGCCTCGGATCCCGTCAAGGCTGTGTCCTTTCCCCTCTGCTCTTCTCCCAGTACACCAACTGCTGCACTTCCAGTCATCAATCCCTCAAGCTCCTGAAGTTTGCGGATGACACCACCCTCATTGGGCTCATCTCTGGTGGGGATGTGACCGCTTACAGTCGGGAGACCACCTGGTGAAATGGTGCAAACACTCTGGAGCTCAACGCTCTGAAGACAGTGGAGATTAGAGCTGGGGAATAAAACAGATTTTTAGATGGATCGTGATACTGACATGAACGATTCTGAATCGATTCATAAAAAAACAGCAGAGTGGTCTTTGTTTTAAGACGGCCGAGTGGTCATCACCTGCAATTCATGGACATTTATCTCCACAGACTCATGTGTAACGGTAACTGCTCATTGTATCTGCAAAGACTGGCAGCTGAATTCACAAACTTTTACAAAAGCAACGCAGGTTTTTGGTAAATGTTATTTTAGAGTGAATAATCACATTTGATTTTCCACAAAAACAATGCAATATGTTATACCTTATTGTTTTACAAATAATTTAATTTGCATAAAAGGCAGGCTTGTAAGTTATATTACAGTCTGTGTGATAGACCATGTTTTAGACCATAGGTTTTCCTGTAATAAAGCAGCTACAGAAATGTATGTTTATAATGTCAAAACTTATATTACAGTCTGTGTGATAGACCATGTTTTAGACCATAGGTTTTCCTGTAATAAAGCAGCTACAGAAATGTATGTTTATAAGGTCCAAACTTAAGTTTGTGTTTACACCAAAGAATTACAGAATAACTTGATAAATAGGTTGACATGAACATTGACATGTTCTTTGGTTAGAAAGCAGTTGATTAATATAAAGGCGGAAAGAGATTATGTTTGTTTTCGAAATAAAATAATTGGAGGGCAAGATGCATCCATCGAGAATCGTTTTATAATCAAATCAGGTGAAGATTCACACCTCTAGTGGAGATGGTTGTGGATTTTAAGAAGAACACAGCCCCACCCGCCCCCATCACCCTGTGTGACTCCTCAGTCATCATTGCGGAGTCCTTCTGCTTTCTGGGCATCATCATCACCCAGGACCTCAAGTGGGAGCGATACACCAGCTCCATCACCATGAAAGCACAGCAAAGGATGTACTTCCTGCGGTAGCTGAAGAAGTTCAACCTGCCAAAAACAATGATGGCGCACTTCTACACAGCCATTATTGAGTCGATCCTCACCTCCTCCATCACCATATGGTACGCTGCTGCCACTGCCAAGGACAAAAGCAGACTGCAGAGCAGGTGATTGGCTGCAATCTGCCATCCCTCAAGGACCTGTACACCACCAGGACCCTGAGATGCCCTGGAAAGATTGTGGCTGACCCCTCCCACCCTGGACACAAACTGTTTCAGTCACTCCCCTCCGGCAGGAGGCTACGGTCAATTAGGACTAATACCTCACCCCACAAGAACAGTTTCTACCCATCGGCAGCTGGCCTCATCAACAAAGCCAAGTGACCCAAACTAACACTAACCCTTTTTGCCCCCTAACCATGCCTAATGCATTATATTTTGGACTACTGGACTGCTAGACTGCTAGACTGCTTGCACATTGATCTTTGCAAACTGCACTATTAATATTATGCAACTACATGTCTTGCACACTTCCTGTTTATTGTGTTATGTTTTTACTTACTGTACTTACTTACTGTTTAAAGTATCCCTTACACCACAGAACATTGCTTGTAGGGGTATCCCCTACTTGGCAATAAAGCTGATTCTAAATAAGACCCCTTTAAGACGGGCACTGTTTAACGTGCAGTCTCAAACAAACAAAACTCTATTATTACAAGAGTTTATTAAGAACAATGATCTAGGATTTTTTGGCTTGACAGAAACATGGCACAGAAAAGGTCATTTCTACGTGCTTAATGAAACATGTCTGGTAATAATTAACTGGAAAAGAGCCATGCCAGTGGCAGGGGTGGGGAGTCTATCTTATCCATTTGTTTTCTGAAGTATTGTTTATGTGAATCCAGTACTTTAATGTATTAGTATTATAGTTTCATGCATATAGTCTGTGTATATATATTTTTTCATTTCTATCTGATAGTTCTTTTATTTATGTAATATTATTTTCTTATTTCATATTTTCTTTTTCAAGCGCTTTGAGATTATTCCTTTATAATGAAAAGTCCTTTGCAAATCCGATATATGATTATTATTATTAATAGAAATGGTTTGTGAAACACACTACCAACAAATTACAAAATAAATGTAACATTACATGCCAAATTAAATTTGGAATTGCAATCCAGGAACTTGTATGATTACTTCTTGGATTACTTTTAAATAAAAAGAATAATTGTGGTAAATAGCTATTACTCTTGCATATTAGATTTCTTTTTTGGATTGTCTTAAAAAAAATGTATTCACACCCAAAAGTTGTTTGTGATCTGCACGCGCGCAAAACTGGCTAGGAATAACCACATTGTAACATTCTGGCCAGGGCAGCAGTGTTCTGCGCTGGCGTTGTATGTTGAACTCACCTTTTGTTAACGCACCCCGGACTCAATCGTTGTAGTTATTACGCACACCTGTTTCTCCTTAGTAAATATGTGTGTGTATATATGCGCCTGTGTTTGCGCTCTCGGTATCGTTGTTTGTATGTAGTACACGTCACGTTTCGTGTCTTCTGTTTGGTATTACCAGCTGTGTAGTCCAGCGCCATTTGTTTTTTTATTTTCTTCGTACGTATATCGTGTTTTCTTTGTAATAAATCCACCTATACCCCAACATGTCTGTATTTGTTTCCTCACCTACCCGCCGCCGTGACACATGAGTGGGGTTAGTGACCTTATAATTGTCTTGGAATTTGCTGATAAAAACTGTACGTCTGGATTAATATTAGCCTAATCGGAGGAAATGTGATTTAGTAATCTACTATCAACGCAAATTTCTCTCGTTTTTTAGATTTTCAAATAGTGGCAGCATTTTTCACTGTCATTTGCATCTATATAAAAGTCAATTTGTTGATGTTATGTATTAATATTTATTGAATAATCCAAGTGCAACATGCAACAAAATGGAGCGAAAATCAAGAGATCTGAATACAAAAACTGTAAATAACCATAATGAATCATGAAAAGTCCATATATAGTCCCAGGTATATAAACTTTTAAAGTTGATTGATAGGTGATGTTCAATTGGCTATATTCCTATTTGTCTCATTATGTCTCTTAATATGAAAGTATTCCCAAAGTTAACCGATTATGTTAATGAGATAATATAAAAGTTAAATTTCTGATTACAATTTTAGACAGTTAACTTGTAAATGTAACACCTACCCCAACTTTGACTCTGATCGTTGCTGTGACGAAGCAGAGCCTTAATCTTAAATTGGATATCACAACATTTAGTTCGAAAAAACTGGTTGAAGGTGCAGACCTGACAAGCAGGGAGATGGGAAGGGAGCACATGTCTGCTTTGTGGTAGTTTGAAAAAGACCAATGGGCCCCAATCTGTCACTGCTGAAAACCAAACAAATCAAATATTGTATTTGAAACAAGACAGAAAGAAGTCACGTTTTGTCACCCGGTTTACAGATTCTTAGCCTAATTCATATTTTTGCATTCTCGATCTACAATCCACTTTGATATTTTTTTCTCCTTTCTGGTCCGAGAATACTCATGTTCTCATTTTCTCTCCTTGTCTCGTACAAATGCCACTCTCTGGAGCCCAGTTTTCTCAGATTAAAATTCCTCTCATCTACCGATCCAAGCTCATGACTTTCCCACCCTTGTGTTCTGGCTATGGGAGACTAAGTTGACAGAGTTGAGTGACAGAGTGGCAGGTCTTGCTGTCATGATCAATCTTTTGCATTGTGCATGCGTCTTTTATTTTTGAAGACCGGTTAGTACCCACTTCAACCATGTTATAATGACTGTTCGATTGTTTCTCTTTCTCCTCTCAGGGCATTCTTCCCGGCTTGAGATGTAAATAACAAAGAGGATTCAACAAAAACCTGTGGTGATGACAATTTCAAGACAGAGGCCAACAAAAGATGCTGCTTTTAAAACAGACTCCCAATGCAAAAATGAGGTGACTACAACCATGGCAGCTAAGCCATGTTAGTTTTACATTTCCAAGCCTGTGTTTTTCCACCTTTCCCACAAGGTGTTGTAAGAATTAATAGTGGACATTATCAACAGAAATTGCATTACAACACTACTCTAGATATTTCTGTTTAAAATGAAATGTCATTGCTGCTAAGTTTACCAGTACATTTCCATTTAATATGGTATAAACATACAACCATACAAAAACAATTGCAAAGACAGACATTTTATTGTTTCCTCAACTGTATGTCCGCTTTAAATTTGATGCCAGGTGAAATCAATAAGCACAGGGAATTCAAACAGAATGTAGAAACGCACTAACTAGAACTAAAATATATTCAACATATAAGGGTCATTCTCTATTTACGCCATATTTCAAGTCCCTGGGGGAATAGTTTAAAAATAATTAAATACATAAATTTCATTCTTCTTATGTGTACATGGCACTAAGACATATCACATTGATTTTCATTAGATCTTAAATATGCTTTGTTGTTTTACACTTGTCCCCTGACCAGACTTGACATTCAACTTTCAACTATGTCAGTTTATATTAATATTCTTATTAAGTCATATAACACTAACTTGAGTCAATTTAATCAGGACATGTTTTGACTTCAAGCATTTTAAGAATTATCTACTGTTTTTTTATACAAAATACCACTATCCCCTGTTGTCATTTCCACCACACTTACAAATTAACTGCACAATAATGTTTTTTTTTTTTTTTAAAGTTTAATAGCTTTGTGACCATAGAAACAGCTAGGAAAAGTTGAGCACACAGTGTCATTGGAGGTACATGTTTGTGGAGGATCCTGAAATGGAGACAATTTAAAGGTAAATGTCCCTAACATAGAGTGCATGTTTTTTTGCATCATTTCCGAACATGCCAAATGTTGAGGACATGGGACATTTATTTTCTACTGTCTATTTTGTGACTTGATATGGGTAGTTCTAAAACAGGTATTCTCATTGCTAGTTGGCTTGTTAGCTGGTGGAAAAACGGAGAAAATTAATTTACATAGAAAGCAGACGATTATAAAAAATTAAATCAGCAAATTTTTTAAAACATTAACAGGTCATGGAATCAGCCTCAAAGTCCTTCATCAAACACTTTAGACCAAGCAACCACCCAGCCCGGCGTGATTAACGGGCAGTCAGACCAGTGGTATATGTTTTGTCTCCTTATCCCCTATAAAGCAGGCATCAATTCACAGTTTTGGGGGGGATCAGTGGACTGACAGCTTGTCACTACCATTAATGAATGAGCCAATGCAGCGTACCAGGTAATTGGCAGGAGATGGCTATCCTAATTTACTATTTGGCTTAGAAAACGTTGTTAGCCTTAATAACCTCTTGGACGTTCTTTAAGAATCTCGGTTAGGCCTAATGGAAATTGCTCTATCAAGTCCACCCTCCAGTAAGCCAAAAGTAACCTGTATAATTCTGTGTTTGATAATTTTAAGTTAAATGGAACACCTGTTTATATTATGGTGTGGTAATGTTTTTCTTCAATGACATTGCACTGATTTTTTTGTATTGAAAAGTACTATATAAACCGGAAAAATCGTTTTTGCAAGGTCTGGGTTGACTTGTTTCATGTATTTACCTACTTCAAACCAGCACATATTTCCATCATGGCCATTATCGCTTTGCTTTAGCAGCGGTTGGGGCATATCTTTAACTTGATTTGAAGTGCACTACTTTAGACTGTGACACATTGGGCTGCTGTCTGAAGGAGCGCACTAGAATGCAGGATGACTTTTGTAATGTAACCTCTTTCGTACCAGCCAAACTGCTGTCCTACAGAGAAGTCTCCATTGCCAAGTTAAACAGACTAGTTTGAACCAGAGGTTAAGTTACAGGGGCGATAAATAGTTGAAGTGCTGGACCTCATTCCTGGTGGGATACTCACCTCTGTGTTGCTAGAATGGAACTGTGAGGACCAAGGGAATGTGTTCTCATTAGAGGGAGAAGAAAGGAGGAGAATGACTAAGGTAAGGGAAGCGAGAGGGACAGAAGAGTGATGGGAGAGAATATGGGGAGGGAATGAGGTGAATGAAGAAGAGAGACTAGAATGTAAAGGATGATCCTAGAGTCAAAAGGCAGAGAAGCTCTAAATTGAAAATGTGTGTATACACACCACAGCCTAAGAGGGCATTAGCCAATGACTTCTGAGAAAGCTGACTCAATTCATGACACTATCACACTCATGGGAAATTACCTCAAAATATTTTGGTGCACTTGACAAAGATTACTAAAAACAATAAACAACACCAGTAATGACTTACTCTATATTATAATTTTTCAAGATCTGGAATAAACTCTATCCAGCAGCAATCTTGTGACCAAATTATAGTCGTCAGTAGCTTGGTATTATAACCGCAAGCATTGGTTAATGCATTTGAGCAGAGGAATGTGAATGTGTTAGTATTGCAAACAAAAATAGTAATTTGATGAGTACTGCAAAACTAAGTCCTGAATATATTGAAATTAGCAATATTTTTATTGTTTTGGTTTAGGGATATTTAGTTGGCGTGTAGTGATCTATCCCAAAGTGTGGAAGGGTTCTGCCATCCCTTCCTGTCCAAATAATAACCATACAAACTAAACTTCAACATACTGTAAATCTGAACAGTGAAACATTAGTGTTACATTGATCGTCTGTTTTCAAATAATTTGTGCTTTTCACAAGAGCTCTCATTGCACTTCATTGACACTGCCTCATATGCGTTCATGTCAGCTTGCAAAACAATCTGGGCTGACCCAAAAACAAGACAAATGCCTTTTCTCAGTAATTCAGCCAAATAATTTCTTGATATTCTTCTGCCTTTCATTGTTAGATGTTAATCTGTTGAGACAAGGACAGCAAGTCTAAAACCGGAATAACCTAAACAGGTGGTTGACACACCAATTGAAATTTGGTATAGAAAAAAAAAAACTGATTTGGGGATTACATAAAGCTAGATGGGGTCTATCCTAGGCCCAGGATTGGTGAGGTTTTATTATGCTTGGGAGATATTTTACACAAATTAAGATGGTTCTTGTTCCTCACAGATATTGTGCACTGTGGAAATGTTAAATATGGTTCAGTATCAGATCAAAAAGAAATGAACAAGAATGGTTGACTTATTCTGGTTGTATTACGTTCCCACCCCGTGTTAGGCTTGAAAGGGAGGGAGACATAATGTCCTATGCTGTTACAGATAACGACACCCAAGCGGGACTGGTTGCGAGATGTGGAGGTGCTACACACGACGACCAGGTCAGCGTTAAATGGAAGTCAAGTCTTGTTTACTGCAATATGACAACCACAGGTGTACAAGGGATACACATACACACAGTTACATACCAGTTGGGGAGGAAGGAGAAGGAAAGCTGTGGGTAACAGGGTCAAAGTAATGAAATCAAACTCAAAACAGTCCCTACCTCAACCTTCCTCCTGAATACTCAATCCCTACCTGGTGGCCAAAAAAATACATGGGTGACACCCGCCCGGCTAACCTAGTGTTTAAAACAGGAGGTTATCTACGTACGTGCGTATGTAGACCCATGGGCAATCCTTCCTTTTCCCTTCTCCAGGACCCAGGGGAAGTACACAGTGGGATGACAGTCTGAAACACAAAACCATACAGAGTGATTAGACAAAAACCCCTAACAAAACTTCTAGCATGTCACCTTAGAACTGAACATGGGCAGGGGAGAAAAACACCAAGCCAACAGCATTTGAAGTCCCAGGATGATTGTCGGAGTGATCCCAGCTGGTAGCTCACGGACACCAACCACGCCCACAGTCATCAACTGGAACGAGGCACACCTGTACAACCCTCACACACACACACACACACCACAGAGGGAAAAAACATGGCACATGTAACATGGTGAAATTAACAAGAGGAAGGTCTCTCCATGGACAAAGGTCAGAAAGGTCAACTTGAATTCAAAGCAAGGTTGCTCTCCAGGTATCAGTGTCCACATCTGCAATATGGGTGGTCGCCTTGCAGAATCAGCATTTTCTAAATGTGATTGCTGTGCTGGCATTCTCTGGCTGTTACATGCTTTCAGAAGAGGTGCTTGCAGACTACATTGAATTCTTAGTGATAATCATTAATATCCCCGATAAGATCCCTATAGTGATACCAAGCTTATTTTTCCTAGTCAATGTTGGCAAGATATACTTCGGAGGAGAGACGTTTCACTCGGCTTTAGACGCTCAAACCACCTGTGATGTATCCTTTCAATGCCATCTATACCCAGATTCTTAGGCTTCAAATGATTAATATTTATTGACATGACACTCTTGGGAAAATGGCAACCTGCCCTTCAAACATTTTATTGTGTGGTAAAAAAGTACATGGGAAGGTAAATACACTGCTCTGAAAAATTAAGGGATAACAGTTTATCCAGTTGGAAAGCATAAGCGATTGTGAATCAATGTCACCCGTTTTGGTGCAAATGAGGGTGCACTGCAGAGGCCAAAGCAGGGCAACCCCCCAAAAGGAAATGGTTTTGTAGGTGGTGGCTACAGACAATTGTGCTCTCCTTATCCTTCCTGAGACATTTCTCTCTGTTTTGTTAGTGTCCGTGTTACTACTGGTAGCATGAGTTGGTACCTATTGCCCAATTAGGTTGCACAAGCAGTCTAGTCCAGCACGATAGCACATCTATGTGTTCCATTGCAAGAAGGTTTGCTGTGTTTCCTATTACAGTCTCCAGAGCATGGAGGAGATGCCAGGAGAAGGACTGTTACACTAGGAGAGCTGTACAGGGCTAAAGGCAACCCAGCAGCAGAACTGGGAGCCCTACAAAATGACCTCCAGCAGGCTAGTGGTGTGTATTTTTCTGACCCAAACTGTCAGAGACATCCAGTATGACTGGTTTGGAAGTGGGTCAGAGCTTGTCCACAGACGTCTGTGGCTACCTCATCCAGTACGACCGGTTTGGCAGTGGGTCAGTGATGGTCTGGGAGGCATATTTGACGTAGCCACAGACTGTCCAGGAGCTCTCTGGTGCCCTGATCCATGTCTGGGAGGCGATCCTCCAGGACACCGTCCCCCGTCTCATCAGGAGCATGCTCAGATTGTCTGGCATGCATGCAGGCACATGGGGGCCATACGCACTACTAAGTCACATGCTTGGCCGTGATGAAATTCACACAAGTTGCAACAGCCAATGATTTCAACTGTTTACTTAGATTTTTGGTTTGAGTGTTAATCCAGTCCTCAATTGTTGATTTGTTTCCATTTATTGTTGTTATGTCATTTTGTTTTTTGTACAATAAAGATTTTGATCTTGAATATATTTCCTTTCATCAAGAACCTGTGTGAGATTTAGGTGTTCCCTTGATTGTTTTGAGGAGTGTATTTAGCGTCCTGTAACACAAAGGTTGCTGGTTCAAATCCCAGGGACAAGTATTTGATATATAAGATCTGTTGATGCACCTCTAATTCCATAAGTCACTATGGATAAGAGCATCCACCTCTAAATATCTAAATTGTCAGGCAGGGCAATGTCCTGATTTGTAAAGCATGCTGGTCTCTCCAGATGTTTGCAGACCGGGTCCTGCAAGCTAGGTCCCTAGCTTGTTCAGACAGGAATGTTGCAGCAGTTCACACTGCTTATCAGATGTATATAGTGCCTCAACAACACAATGCACACATGACTCATAAACTGTCACGGCGCCTCCTGATGCCGTGCCTTCTCCTGATCACGTCGCACCCCGGCGTTCGACGTCACCGGCCTTTTAGGTGCCATCGTACTCGTATGTCCTGTTTTCCCATGTCCTATGAACACACCCTTCATGATTACCCGCCCACTGCATCTAATGTAGTTGGCTACTTAATCCCCTGTGTGTCTTGTCTCTGTGTCCGTGATTGTTTCCTGTTATGTGTATACGGTCGTAGTCGTTTATACTACACCCTGGTAAATTCCAGTCAGACTAAAGAGCCTTTTTGAGCCAACCGCCTGCGCATTGGTCCGCTTCCTGAAACACCTCTGACATAAACATCTAAACAAATACCATTTTTTAAATCAATCTCCCACATGAAACGTGCAGTCAGTGTGTCTGTGTGTGTGTTCTTTTGTATATTCTCTCACTTTACAGCAGTGCAGTGACACATTTTATTTTGTGTGTGGTGTAAGAACATTGCCTGGAATCATATGCTTGGCAAAACATAGCCTCACCTAAGCCAAAAACATCCTGGCTCTTCTGTTTATAGCTAATTGGCCTGAATTCAAAAACCCTGAACATATAGCCGGAGGTTACCAATCAAGGTTTTACCTGTCACCACAGGTAAAACCTCTATCACAATTGTCATAATTGTTTTCCTTGTTGACTGACAGACTTGCAACACGAGGGGTGGCCCCTTTTCATCAAATAACCTGCATTTCATTCAAACGGTTCAGATTTTAGCACATGGGTTATTTCATAACGATCTTGCTACCTCTGACGCTCACTCCCTCGAAGAGTAGAATCTTCTCTCTCTCCCACACACTCAAACTTTTGCACACACGAGCATTCGCGCACACACTCACCCTCAGCTGAACGCTCCATGTCGACCTAGCAGTAAGGGTTAGGCGCCACGGGGATTGAGAAAGGGAACGAACACTCAGATTTGAAAGTAAATCCTCCTCACTATGGTCAAAGTAGGGCAGCTTTGTCTGCATAAACCAGGGAGCTGGCAGCGTCCTTTATAGTAGTATGTTTTGGACCTTTCAGTCAGTATGTAGGTATGGTGTATAAAGCAACAGACGAATCACTCCGTTTGGAGGGCAATGATCCCTCAGGAGGTGTTTTCCACCCAATTTCTGTGTAAGAAATTCTATAGTTTTTTTCTGCATAACATCTATTAACCACAGCATTGGAAAAGTTGCGCCTGGATAGGTCCAATAAGCATCTCTCTGTCTGTTCTTTTTCTCATTCTCTCTCATTTCCTGTGTTTATGTCTTCTTTCTGCCACCTTCCCCCTTACTTCCTTTGAGGGCTTTTTTGACTACCTTGTGACAAGAGAGTTAAGTTCTGGAGAGCTGTTGTGTTGGTGGTGGTTCCTGATAGAGTTGTTGTTTCATTGAGGTTCCTTTGTCTCAGGAACACCACAATGCAACATTTTTGAAAAAAAAATCTTTTTTTTCCAATGACAAATTGTGTGGCCCTCCCCATCTGTCTTTTCTACCTCATCTCCCTCGTTTCTATCTTCCTCTCTTCTTTCCCCGGCTCTCTCTTTTTCTTTCTTTCCTTTCTCTCTGGATAGAGTTCCAGGGGGTGGTGTGAAGTCACAACCCCAACAGCTGTTGTATACTCTTTCGGGAAAAAAAGAGGGAATGAGGTAAAGCAGGGATGCAAGTCGGTTGCCAAGACAACCAAGCTAGGGCATAGCGGTAGGTAGCTAAATCCTCTTTTTCAAAACCCAAACCACCCTTTTTTACCAGATGATTTTTGGCCAGTTGTGTTTTTTGGCACAATATTCCCTCTGCTTTTTCAGCGGTGCCTTTTCACTTGAGCTTTTTTGGTAGAATCCAAGGCATGATTACCATGACATACAGTTACATGACATGCCCCCGATGCTCACCCCCCTTTTTAAATATCCTTTAGTCTTAAAGCTGGATACGAACAGCTTAATTTCATCCATATCATCCACACCGACACAGAGATAAGTAAAGTACCACTCAAAAGTGTATCCAAACTTCAAATGGTAAGTTACATCTTGACTGGTACTGTTCATTCCACTAGTTTTGGCTGCTTGCGTTTTGAATAACTACACAGTGCTCTGCAGATTCTCTTTCGGGGTGTGTGGTAAAGCAGGAAGAGGTGTATGGGTTGACACTTAGGACAGGGCAAGTGTGATTTTCTGTACAGGGAGCACGCCCTCTAGATCACAGCCTAGCCGTGTAGTTGATCAGTTAGGATGGCGTTCGTTGTATGTTGCTATGCAGACTGCTGGGAAAGGCGGACAGTTTCGATAAACACACCAAACAGCTCGGTAGCACAACCCCGGATTAACTAAAACAATGAACGTGCCCACAGACACCTCACATTTTACCATCGGAGTGTACAGTGTGAAGCTGAAACACAAAAGCACTCACTTCAATCGTCCCACACACACACGGTACACACAAAGCATGTGACTGTCGCCAAGCAGCAAACATCAAAGCAAGCTCTAGGATTGTTCAAGTGGTCATTGGTAAACAGCACTTCTCAAATCAAGGCAAATTAAATAAGGAACTCTGCAAAGAGGCAGAATAGCATCTTCCGATGATGGTGTGTTTGTCTGTGTGTGTTGATGTTTGTGTAAACAAAAGCACAGTGGATGTTTCATATCTTTCTAGAAAATGCCTGGATGGTCACCCACACACATTGTTGTAAGATAATCTAAGCAAAATGTATGAATTCTACAATAATCACCTTTGCTGTACAATATCCATACCTTCTGCATTATGTTATTTACTTGGAATTCAGACAGGATACCCATTAAGTCCTATAACGGTTTCCTGTTGGTTAAGAATGTGCTGTCGATCATTGCAATGTCGTTTTTTGCAAGATTGGATTGTGTGTATAAGAGAGAGAGGGTGTGACTCAGAGGAGCAAGGCAGTATTGGATTCCTCATCAAAGAGCTTTAGGGTTTGTGTGTGTAGTACGGCTAACATTTAAATTACCCCGGCACACACACAGTCTTCAGCTTTTAAATCAGACATGCAGCACAGGTTGAGATGAGGAATACAATACGGTCAAGCTCCTCAAGATTCATACGATTCATTGTCTACTAGTCTCTCACTCTCTAAGACACACATCATACACATTCACACAAATGCTAATGCTATGTGCGAGTGGTGAGCTTTGGTACGGCTTGAGGAGCATGCTAATGGAGCAGTTTATAAATTCAGGCTTAAAGACTTGTATTCTTCAGATCATGTTGATCTTAGAAAATTTGTTTTTCCTCAATAACATTTTATTTAATAAAGCTTTTTATTTATTTTAAGTTGTTAAAGGAATCACATTTCTTTCTTTCCCTTCCTGTGTTACAGCAGGTGTGTCAAACCGGTTCCTCGGAGGGCCGAGTTTCTGCAGGTTTTTGCTGTCACCTTGTACTTGATTGATTAATTAGGTCATTAATTGGTTAGGTCTACCCTCACCTGGTGGTTTAGGTCTGAACTGAAGAGTATACTATGAAGCGAGGTATCTGACTTATTGAGGTAACTTCAGGAGTAACTTAGTGATGTCGGGTGTAACTTTCCAATTAACCCGTACTTGAAAGTTGAATACGTTTTACCCGAGGTATGCTGTGATGACAATATACGCTGCATCTCTAAACTGCTCAGAGCAGGTTATCTTCGTAGTTACCTCAATGTTACCCTATTAAGGCACCGCCCCTCTGCCCACAATTTTGTTGGGAAAAATGCCAGCAAATTTGGAAGACCCAATCGACATTGTTGCACGATTTGTGAGAGGCTCACTCCGTATGGTGAGGGGGTTTGGAGATCGTACAAACGTCTAACTTACCCCGATGAGGTTCTATATGAACTATATTGATTTTCATCTGAGGGAATTCAGTATCTTTTCCGGCTTCTAAGGCGCCAGACTTCTCTAATACCACTCGCCAGAGTAATGTTCTCACTGTTGAACAGATAGTGTGCCTTGCTATGCAACTTTTTGCTGAACATCTGAGCAAGAATTCCATTTGCCTTTCATTTCGCAAGGTGGTACTTGTTCTCATTAAACTGCGGGGTGCGTTTGTTGTGTTCCCAGGCCATGTAAGCATTCTAAAGATCAATGAGGCTTTTTAGGCAATCATAGGTTATTTGTAATGTGAATTCTTTTTTTTGTAATGGTCTATTATTAATATGCATAGACTGGGCATATGTACAGAACACATCTTTGTCCATAGGAATCCCGAGGGTGGTTGGTGCGATTAACTGTACACATCTCTATTGGAGTGACTCTGGGATAATGTTATGTGAATATAAAGTAATTTCACAGCATCAATGTTCAGATATTTGTTCATATTGTATTTGATCTGACATGTAGTCTAGCCAACATTATTTAATCTGGAACCTCTATGTTTATTCAAGACAATGAGAGGTGTTCAGCACATTAGGTGGCGATTTTCTTACAATGGCAATATGTTGAAATGGCCTGAAATCCTTTGTTAGATGACATGTGATCAGCATTTAACGGTGACTAGTCTGTGGGCCAGGTGGCCTGGGTCGATGCATGGTTCACCCATTTTTCGGAAATCTTCTCTTAGTCAAAGATTAAGACAAGTTAAGACAACCACAAACCTAGATTTCCCACATCCTCCTTTTTTCGGTGACAGTTATTTTCTATTTTCCCAAGGGCATTTTGATGGCCGGCTGCTTGGGGACAGAGGGTACCCGTGTCTGCATTACATGATGACCCCCTATCACAACCCACAAACAAGGGAACAAATTAAATATAATGTGGCTCACAGCAACACAAGGATCAAGATAGAGATGGCATTTGTGGTCATTAAATCATGCTTTGCTGGTCTGCAAGGCTTGCGGGTCGTCCAGAGTGGGCATGTGATGTGGTGGCAGCATGTGTGGTGGGTCCATAACATTGCCACCATTAGAAAAGAAAGAGCACGATGCCAGCTGCCGATGCTACCAGTTATAGTGGCCCCAATGACGTTGAATCACCCAACAGGAGGAGCCGTCAGAGACATCACCACAAATCAGTTTTTTTCACCAATAATAAGGAACATTAAATTATTCTTTTGATTTACGCATTTATTCATATGGCATTCTCCCTTTCCTTAAAATTTGAAGGAAAATGTTGCTGATGGTAGAGACATATTGATCAAAGGATGGTCAATGTAGAGCAAGACCTATTTCCAGTTTAAGTTTCTTTATTTCTAGACTTTTTTTCTGGCCGTCGAGCTCAAGCATAAGTTTATAAAGGGACTGCACATTGTCAGCCTGTAAAGCAAAACACATTGAGAGAACAAACATGGCATACAGGATTCAGCATCATTAGTGTTACGTATTGTCATTATGAGTGATTCTTTCAATAACAAAAAGCTACCATTTGGATTGGTGTGAGGCCTCAGAGACTATAGACATGGGTGGGGAGAGTGGTTTCCGACTATAATCCAACTGAACAAAGGTTTGTTATCTTTAAGGTTCATACTCATTCAATAGATGTATGACTGGGAATATTAGCTCATGACAACTTGCCTTACATAGTCTAGTGTTAGTCATCGTGAAATAGACATGAAACTACTGTGCAAATGCTGAAATGGGTCAACCTGTATGGCTCACATCCTCACCCAAGTCGTCCTGTGCAAAAATTTAAGAGAAAAGCTGTTCAATTGTGTCAAGACATCAGCATTGATGTCATTCCCGGGTCAATCATTTTTCACAAAAGTAGTGTCCGTAGGATAAAATTGAGAATATATTACAAGAACACATCTTACAAATGTACTCAGTCGTCGCTGCAACAAGTCTCCCTGGCTTTGTTGGCCGTCACGGAGTACAATTTAGCCGTTAACTTTTCTTTAACCCTTGAAGGTCTAAGGCCTTCTTGGGATTTGAAATCCGCCTGTTACTACTTTGACCTTTTGACCTCTCAGGAAGTCATGCTTTGCAGTAGAATAATGTCCATTATATTGTGGATTCTGAAAAACCTTAACTAAAAGAAGGATGAACATTGTTTAAGAAGCATCCATTAGTATATTTGTGAAACTGTGTGAATAAATATAAAAACATGTGTTTAAATGTAGTTGGTTTTATTGAGAAACACATAGTATACTACAACAGTAGGCTGTTTCACATTTGGATATCCCCAGGGGTTCACTACAACTATAAATTGCTTTATTGTCTGAAAACATAACAATATACCATATTCTCTGAATTATTTCTTTCAAAAGCTGTAAAATATTAACCAGAATTGTTAATTTGGGGTCCCTGTATCAGTGTGGTGGAACACTGTATAGAAAAATCCAAGATTAGATTTGATTCTGGGACTAAATGTGCCACCTCTGAAAAAATCTGTAGGTTTTCTTTATAAAATCTTGAAATACTGTGTTTTTGTGGTCGAGATTTGGAAGGCTAATAATTCTTAACATGAGAACGTGGAGCACATTGAGAAATGGAGATATAGTAACTTTTAGTTTTCATAGTTTAAAAACAGCATAATGCATGTGCTCATAACGCAATATAATACATTAGTAAAGCAGTATAAGCATAGTAATAGACACCCCTGAAGACTCAATGCATTATATTTCGAATTTAATAATCTATAATGTAAAGAAACATTGTGCTAATTTGTCAGCAAGTGGTCATTGTCTTATTATTACTTGTAAATAATTGATTTTTGTCACCAATCTTCACACAATATACTATAATGCTAAGAGAAACAGGTTATTAAAACAGTGATGTAAATATAGACTATGCAGGCAGTCACAATGAGGTTCATAGAGAGTGTGGGACCTCCAACAATGTGTTTGGCAGAGAACAGGACCTTCTTTACTAACTCAGAAATACATCTGTATTTCAAGAACTCTCATTAAATACCTCTTTAAATTGTCATTACCCCATTTCTACACTTTTTGAAATTGCTGCTAGTTCATATTGGTATGTATATATTCAATGTATATATTCATTCTATAGATTTGTTTTGCTTTATATTTTTACTAATACTACTGCAAAGATAGCTCATGCCTCAGAATGCCACTGTTATTTTGTGCATTTGACAATAAAAGATGTTGACCTGGAAAACGGACCAGATTATGAATGATAGAAAAAGCTAATTTCTTCAGGAGATACATTGCCAGAGGCAGTGTAATGAGGATAAGTGTGTGTAGGTGTTAAGAAGGTAATTATTTGAGAAGATGGTAGGTGCCTCAATCCACCCACACAACCTAAGTCTACTTTACATACCGTTAAGATTCAACACTGTAACCACTAAATTACAGAAAACAGTATAATGACTTATAAATACTACAGATAAAGATTAAACAATGAATTGTTCACCTACTTTCTTCACTGTGACCATATCATACTCTTTCGCATGTTCTCTTCTTTCTGGGGTGCTTTTATCTTTGTTTCAGCAGCCAGCTACCCTGGTGTCATTTTTGTTTCACAATAAAGTGCTTTCACAATTATTATCAGGACAACCAAGGCCACAAGTCATATGCAAAAGAATTTGACATAAATCAATGTTTGATTTATTTTTATAAATATTAGATATAAATTAAAAATTATTATTATTTTTTTTTTAATTAAATGTATGAAAATTAAATATACTAATACAAAATTGGCAAATATTGAGTTGACAACTGTGAATTGAGTTCCAGGATTATACAATAAGTCCAAGGTGGCATTAACAAAAGCAATTAGGAAATCTATAACAAACCACACTTGTTTGTGCCAAGAATATTTCAAAGTCGCTTTTCTTGAACAGAAGAAGCAGTGATTGACGCTCCACTCATAAATTACAGAACTATCTGTAAGCACTGTCGCTCTCATCCGGTCAGTGATACTGAATAGAGTATTTGGTACACAATGTTTCCACAGTCAGTGTTCCCAGGTAGGGTAGGAATTGAGTGCATCCTATTATAGCTGTGTGTTTAGAGTCTGTCTAGGCCTACCATCTCCTCAATTGTTAGCACATTTGGGGAATTTTTCATTTCAGTGTTCTATTTTAAGGTCAGTATTCTTGAATAAAAATCTATGTCTGAAAACCTGAATGCATTCTAGTCCCAGACAGTGCTCTATTAGCATGCTGCTCAGGCAGTACCACCACTCACTACACACACGCATTAAATTAGTGTGTGTGTGTGTACTTGCCTGTATGTTCCTGTGTGTTTGTGTCTTGTAGTGGTAATATTCAAATGAGTCAGGCAGACAGCTCTTAGATCAGGCATACAGCACAGGGTTCAATAAAGAATCTAATACTGTCATGCTCCTCAGTCACAATATTTGACAGGACCAGAAATTCTGAGTTCCATGTTCCACATTACTTAACCCAAAACTAAACCTAACCTTAACCTCAATGAAAACCTTCAGGTTCTGAATTGGACTTAAACATCATATGCTAATCCAATAAAATATATAATAATAAGGGATTATGGTTGAGAATATCATGTAATGACGAATACGGTTATATTCATATAATTGTCTTACATTTGTATTGTACTGTACATTGTAAAGATGTATTTCCTGCACATTTTGAAAATATGATTTTTTATAATTTTATATTGTAAAATAGGTAGTGGGCTGTACCATGTCTGTGAGTTGTTAGTGGTTCAATCTAACCTAGGTCACAGGAAAGTATTAAAACAATACAACCTTTGCCTAGAACATGTTCCTGTTTTGCTAACATGACAGAGATTGCAGAGAACCTTGTCTTGGGTAAGTGAATATGGAAAAACAAACTTGAATATGATCAACAACTGTTGTGGATTTGGGGACTATAGCCTGTTTATCTTTGGATATCTGGCAAATGCTGCTGCATCTATTCACTGTATTGTTTGATTCCATCAGTTCAAACACCAACATATGTATGTGTATACACACCCCTTGAATTCCAATATTTTCTAGGCTTTGCCAGGCTGTAACAAAGGCTGTAATAATACATAGTTTTTTTCTGATATTGTATTCAATGTTGTTTACCATATTTAGAATATGTACTGTAACCAGCTGAGATTAGCTGAGCAGTCCCTTTAAGAGAGTGCTCCTAATCTCAGCTAGTTACCAGTATAAAAGACACCTGGGAGATCAAATCAATCAAATACTAATTTCACTGAGTAAAATGCAAATCAATGAACTTATTTGAAATTTGTTTTTCTGGATTTTTTGTTGTTAAAATTATTGACTGATGATTTCTTTGACAGTGGGCAAACATAGTATGTAACACGTGTTCAAGTGTTAAGGTAGTTTTCATTAATCAGTTTCATGAACAAGCTCATCTGCTGGCACTCTTACATTTACCTCTTTATTACCACCTTCAACTGCAGTGATTTACTGTGAACCAAAACAGTAAAAATCCACAGAACAAATCAAGTTTGAAGCTAAAGTATAGTCCTGCCAAGCATGACTACAGGCTGTCAATATTTTTTTCTAGTAATTCATGTTCTATGTACACAAAAAGGAACAGATATTACAAGAGGAAAAAACTATGACCTCAGGTGGCCATGTGGACGTTTGTAGTCATAATGTATAGTTAAAGATCAATAAAACAAAAACATACTATATATGTTAAGCTGTAGCCTCTCCATGCATATATATATAGGCATGTTAACATCCTATATATGTTAAACGCAAGCCAGTTATGGTCTTAATACGTCTATCAAAGTGATAAATTACCAGCTGTCAGCAAGCCAAATATCAAATCCTGTGCAGTAATCCACACCTAGGAAACATGTATACACATATGTATATATGTCTTTTTTTTATTGTACTTCTAGCACAAATGACCAGAAGAAATCTGCAGGGAATGTTTTAAGTTGATGCCATAGTGCCTCAGATATTCCCTTCAGAAACTTCTCACACATGTCTATTACTTTGCATCGACTTGCATCGACTTGTAGGATTTTTTTGAATAAACATGATCGACTGATCAGTCATTGATATTCCTCAGCGGTGTGATATTTTCTCAGGAACTCCATGAACTGTTGTTGTTTACAAAGCTCTTAACATCGAAAAGGTTATAAAATTCATGTAGTGATTAAGGGCACTATGGATCTGGATATCATGCAGCGATAATGATTACTGTAGAATTTATATACCCAGTTTTGAGCAGCCCTGAAAATTTTTCTAAGAACTTCACTTTTGAATGCAAGGGTGTCAAACCGGTTCCACAGCTTTTGTTTTTTTTCTGTAAATTGGTTACCAGAGGGGTATACTACGAAGGGTGTTTAACCTACTCAGATTTTACTCTGGGTTGACAAACTTCGATTCCTTACATTGGTGTTAAACTGTACTACGATGGTGAGTAAGATGTTTGTTAGTCGACTCTGGGTTAACTTAATTGGAGTTTGTGTGCCTTTTGCAGAAAAGGGGCATGTTCCGCAACGCAGGCTGAGTGTTTGGGTAATGGCTCGTGCTCCGTATTTTTCCCAAGAAGAATGCACCTTGATAATGACAGCATATGAGGAGTTTAAAATATAAATAAATAAACATTAGAGTAATATTGCCTTTGAATAGTAAAAGCTGTTGTGCAATGAATGTGCATAGAACGTCATCGGAGCATTGAAATGTTCATGTGATCATATATTGCTAGATCAATGTTGCTGGTTGAGTGTTGTGGAAAAAACAATTGTGAGTCTGGAGGTACGCTCCTGATACCCCAATAACAAATACCAGACTGCAGCAGTGTGAACACACTGTAGCCTGGGTGGCTACAGTCTTTTTTTGTGTTCCGTGCATCCTAAGGCATCTTGAGTGGTTGATCCCTTGCACGGGGAGGTGGCAACTGATGATGCGCTCTACTGATTTCAACACCCTCTGCAGGGCCTTGTGATCAGCAGTGGAGCAGCTGCTGTACTAGGCAGTGATGCAGCCTGAGAGTTGGTGAGAGTTATTGCAGACATGCCTCTTTAGTCTCCTCAGAAAGTACAGGCATTTTTAGGCAGTATTTACTGCCGAGTCTGCGGTCCTGGACCAGGTGAGGTCATCTTTGATAAACATACAGAGGAACTTAATGTCTAAGACTCTCTCCTCTTCAGCTCCATCAATGTGCATGGAGGTATGATCTCCCCTCTGCCACTTCCTTATGTCCGCGATCATCTCCTTAGTCTTGCAGGCATTGAGAGAGAGAGAATTATCCTAGCACCATATAGCCAGGTCCCATACTTCCTCTCTGCGGTCTCGTTGTTGGTGATGAGACCCAAGATGGTGAAGTCGTCTGCAAACTTCAGGATGACGTTGGTGCTGTGAGTGGCCACGCAGGTATACGTGAACAGGCAGTACAGAAGGGGACTGAGGACGCAGCCCTGGGGGGCTTCGATGCTCAGAGACAGTGCCCCGTCAAAGTACCTCTTCTCAGTTTTTTCGAGTCTCTTCACTCACTTATCAGAATATGCATTTCATAATATTTTCAATGTTAAGAGTGTTGAAAACAAGAGGGGATCTCTGCGTAGATTATCCTAATAAAATATCACACAGCTGAGGAATATTTATGACCAAATGGACAGCAACAAATAGCCCCGGCCCTGATTCTGGCTGTGCGTATGTGAGAGAGATGGTAATGAGGGTAGGCAAACCTACACTTGTCTGAAGGTGAGAGAGGCCCAGTGTGTGTGTGTGGGGGGGGGGGGGTTGTTTGTGTAAAGGAGAAGGCCTCTGCATACTAAGTCAGTCCTGTGACCGCCTGTCGTTCTCCATCCATGAGTGCATCTATCACTCATGGCTATCGTTGTTGGAAGAACACGGAAGAGAGACAGAGGGACTAGAGGTAAAATAGAAGGAGAGTAGAGGGGGAAAAGGAGAAATGGAGCTGGAATGAATTGATGGTCAGTGGAATATATCCCATCATCCCACCACCTCCATGGCAAGACCCAGTCAACTTACCCTGCTCATGACTGACTGGCAAAGACAGACAGATGTTCATTACTAACTTGAGACAAGGATATAAAAAACAAATTTAATGTATTATGCATAGTATAAATATCATGATGCCAGAGATTATGGATATCATGGATTCAAATAATGTAGCTCAGAATATTTGTGTAAATTAGTCACTGGTGTCTGGAAAACTTAGGTGTAATATAGGGTGTGCTATATCTTTTGCTAAAGGACTCTTGCCATTCTATGTGTTTTTTTTTTGTCCTACTATATTGTTTCTGAGTGCTTTATATTTTGTTTGTTGTCCATCTGTTAAAAGGTAATCTTCCCAATAACCTACTTCAGCTGCTGATGCAGCATAACTCACGTGTAGCTAACTGTTGCTAATTTGTTAGCATTCGTAATAAAGAGTTCCCAGATCTTTCAGCAGAAGCTTTCTGTGGCATTCTGGTCAAACAAGGGTTATATTGCCCAAAATGTCAAAAAGGCACTTCTGCCAAGTTGTTATGCAGAGTTACTCCAGGAAGGACAAAAGGGATGGTTCTACATCTTTCTCTCATCTGATTATCTTGACGTGGTTT
The DNA here is from genome assembly GCA_016801125.1 of Novumbra hubbsi. Taxonomy (NCBI): domain Eukaryota; kingdom Metazoa; phylum Chordata; class Actinopteri; order Esociformes; family Umbridae; genus Novumbra; species Novumbra hubbsi. The sequence continues at coordinate 30,675 of JACXGK010002375.1, read as the reverse complement.
ATAACACTTTCAATTGTTTTGCCCCAGAAAACCTATTACTCTCTTCTCATGTGTTTTCCCATAGTCCAAGATGTTTGTGTTGGTTGTGGCACAGAGTACTCATTCTTGTTTACCTGTCCACATCCTCTTTTGAAATCCATTCTGTCAATGTCAATAGTCCATTCATGCTGAACATTGCTGTCATTTATTGTCCACCAGCTGCCTGTGAGAACATACTTTAATATGGGTAAAATATTTATAATCACATGACATAACCACCTTTTCACCAAATTCAAATATCTCTTAACAGCCCCCTAGTGTGAGTTTGTAAAGCATGTGGTGTCAGTATGCGCTGACATTTCCAGAATTTGATTATGACAATGCATTTCATCCAGAGCTGCCTCAATACTCCATGCTGCTTGCTAGTTAGGTATCTAATTTCTGATTTTGACTGGTTTATATGACATTCACAAACTACTACCGACAGTAATACTGTTCAAAGTTATACTAAATAGTTATTGAGCTACCATAAATATTTGTGTGCATTTCATAAGATTCAGGGGTTCACTTGTTGTATCAATTAAACATATGCCAACTACTGTTTTAGGCAATAGGTTGTGTTTATTTATGTTTTTAAGTCTCAAAGTTTACAACAAATTTTGAATTACGATTCTTGCATATTTAGTTATAGACAAAAAACATTAGTTTATAATAACATAATGTTTATTTACATTGCGCTGGATTCTGGAAGTTGTGAGGTACATCTGACCTAAGATTTGCAATAGTAAACGAGTATTCGGGACTCATCACCTTTATTTGGGGATTATTCGGATAAACAACCATGGCAGTGCCTACAATTGTTAGCAACTTATGGGTTATGTAACTTCTAGAAAGTTTTTACTCAATGACTTTGAAAGCTTGTTAGCTCACCAGAGATATACGTTTTGTACACTGGTCGCTAATTTAATACATTTTTGTGTTAGCAAAATTATGTTTATTTTTGTTCAAATTGATCACAGGTGTTGGATCCAGTTTAAACAAGGACCCTGTATAATTGGATTTGGATAAAAATCATGGATTTTGTAAATGTTCAAATATCAACGCAATGAACACCTAAATGTCTATCATGATCCTTGCATGATCCCAACAGTTTATGTTAAAAGATTTAACATCCTACGGTCAGCGTTCAAAACATTTACTATGTTTTTTATCTGGTAAATCTTTCTCCACTTAATCCCCTGATCATGGATATAGGCTTTGAACATTGCCTGAAGGTAGGTAAGGAAATTACTGTTGCTGCTCCTTACACAAGCAACATAGTCTTGTAGTGGATGCAAGCTTTAACTTTAAGCCGGCAGGGTGAGGTTTGGCTGCATAAACAGTAAGCACTAGTCCAGCCATGAGATAAATGTTAGAATTATTTCCTCTTCTGCTTCACTGCACTGATGGTTGTGGGTAACAAAAATGTTCTTTAGGAAGGAGACACCTTGGAGTTGTCAACCAACTGGAAATGTCTTGGCGCAGCCCTATCATTAGAGAACACCCTATCGTTTGATTTGCTCCTGCAGCTTAATTCACTACAAAATGTGTTGAGTATGATCTTCTAAGCGGTGCCGGTACTTAACCAAATGGTTGTAATATCACGTTTGAACAAATGTAACTCAGTGTCAGTATACCCCCCCCCCCCCCCCTCGTCCACAATCGGCAGTGGCATGACCGGGGCTTGAACCCACGGTCACATCTAGTGTTCTTAAAAAGAAATCACTTACTGTAACACACTATAAATAAAACAGATGCAAAATGACTAAAACACAAATAGAATACAAGTAAGTATCCACAGCCTTTGCCATGACACTCAAAATTGAGCCCAGGTGCATCCTGTTTCCACTGATCATCCTTGAGATGTTTCTACAACTTGATTAGAATACACCTGTGGTAAATTGACTTGATTGGACATGATTTAGAAAGGCACACACCTGTCTATATAAGGTCCCACCGTTGAAAGTAGATGTCAGAGCACAAACCAAGCCATACAGTCCTAGGAATTGTCTGTGTACCTCAGAGACAGGATTGTATCGAGAAGGGTACAGAAACATTTCTGCAGCATTGAAGGTCCCAATGAGCACAGTGGCCTCCATCATCCGTAAATAGAAGAAGTTTGGAACCAACCACGAGTTGGCCGCCCGGCCAAACTGAGCGATCGGAGGCAAAGGGCCTTAGTTAGGCCAAGAACCCAATGGTCACTCTGACCGAGCTCCGGCGTTGCTCTGTGAAGAGAGGAGAACCTTCCGGAAGCACTCCTCCAATTGGCCTTTATGGTAGAGTGGCCAGTAAAAGCCACTCCTCAGTAAAAGGCACATGACAACCCGTCTGGAGTTTGTCAAAAGGCACCTGAAGGACTCTCAGACCATGAGAAACAAAATTCTGTGGTCTGATGAATCTAATGATCCTGTCCTGTCTAACTAATCTCTTTGGCCGTAAGCGTCATTTCTGGAGGAAACCAGGCATTACTTATCGCCTGGCCAATATCATCCCTACAGCGAAGCATGGTAATAGCAGCTTCATGCTTTGGGGATGTTTTTCAGGAGCAGGAACATGGAGACTTGGCTAGATTGAGGGAATCAATCAGTGCGGCAATGTACAGAGACATCCTTGATAGATACCTGCTCCAGAGCACTATGGACCTCAAACTGGGGCAAAGGTTCGTCTTCCAACAGGACAACAACCCTAAGCACAAAGGCAAGATAACAAAGGAGTGGCTTCTGGACAACTCTGATTGTCTTTGAGTGGGTCAACCAGAGCCCAGACTTAAATCTGATTGAACATCTCTTGAGAGATCTGAAAATGGCTGTGCACCGTATGCATCATACTCAAAAAAACTTGAGGCTTTAAATGCTGCCAGAAGTGCTTCAACAAAGTATTGAGAAAAGACTGTGAATACTTACGTACATGTTTATATTTTCATTCATGAAATCAAATCTAGTAAAGATATGAAACAAACTGTTTTCACTTTGTCATTATGACGTATTGTGGGATGGATTTTGAAAAAAAGTATTAATTGAATCTAATTTGGAATAAGGCTGTAACATAACAAAATGTGGAAAAGGTGAAGCGCTGCGAATACTTTCTGGATGCACTGTATGTGTCTTGTACAAGACATACAAATGCAGGACATATGCATGAAAAGCATATATTTCTTGCCTTACAGATTGGCTAGCAGAGTGACAGAAGCAGGCCGTGAGTCATCACAGAAACATGATTAAAAGTCTCTTGTAACAGTGGTTATTAGAAAGAGTGGCGGCAAAGCATGAGACTACAGGCAGATGTGAACAAGCCTAGTCTATCCATCTAAAGGACCACCCTCCCCTCTCTCTTTCTCACGCACACACTTGCACGGACACGTACATATTTTTTTATCCTTGTGCTGAACCTAAACATTTCTCACATTGAAATAGATTTTTACCCTAACGCAAATCGCAATAGCTTAACTCTATTCCCAAATTTTAACACCTAAGTCAGAAATAGCCTTTAACCTTGTGGGACAAGCAGAATGTCTGGATTTCTGGTCTTCTGCGGCAGAGTAAAACATGTACACGCAGACACCATTCAATCCTCGCTACAGCAGACAAGTCAAAGTTCAGGACTAAGTCCAGGGTTGTTCATAAAGGGGAATGTACCAAACCAGCCAATCTAAACAGATAGCCAACAAACCACCCATTGATACATAAACAAAACTCCACAAAAATAGTTTGTTTTTGCCAAAGCAAAATGTGCTTTTATTCATTCCTGTCTTAATTATTGGATTTAGTGCCTAGTGTAAGCAAATCAGTAGTGAGACTCGTTGCAACAAGTCTAAGGCTTTTGCTCTGATCCTACTCTTCTGATGTCACATTTTCTTCATTATCCTTAGTTCATGCATCTGGTTTGTGGCTGATCCTAGTAAGTAGAAAGGCAAGCTAAGGGGCAATATTACACCAGTTGTGCTTTTCTACAGATGCAGAGCATGGCGCTTCTCTCTGTGTGCGTATGATGGTGTTACTTCAGAGTTTTGCTGTGTGTTTGAAGTCACATGAACTGGTCTTTGAGAGAGAGAGATAGAGAGAAGAGCCGCGGGGATACAGACATTTTATTGTAGGGTACAAACACATCTACAACCTTTGTTGTGTTAGATTTGCCCACAGAGTGGAAATCTTTTAAGATCTATGCAACATTGTTGTAAGACTTGTTATGAGAAAGGACTATTGCATTATGATGGGGAAAATGGCCCTGTTTCTGTGGCTCGCAGATACATTTAGAAATATATGGTGTTTATGATCTCTTGGCGAAATCAATGCTGCGGCAGAAAAAGAAAATGCAGCCAACCCCCTAAAAAGATAAAAAAGGATAAAAGGATCCAACCTCCTTTTAAAGTGAAGATTATTATTTATTATACAGGTGCTTCTCAAAACAATTCAAATTAAAAAGTTACACCTTCATATTCAGTATTTTAGATGTATTACACAAAGTGAAACTTTTCAAGCCTTTTTGCTTTCAATCTTGATGATTACAGCTTACAGCTCATGGAAATTGAAAATTCTGTAATATTGACCCGAGAAGAGCTCAAATCATCTAATTAAATCCCTGAGCCTGATCACGGGGGAAGACTGCTGACTTGACAGTTGCGTAGAAGACACTCATTGAGGAGGGTAAGTAACAGAAGGTCATTGCGGAAAGTGATGGCTGCTCGCTGCTCCAAAGTCCTCTATTCAGATGAAAGTACATTTTGCATTTCAGTTGGAAATCAAGGTCCCATAGGCTGAAGGAAGAGCGGAGAGGCACATAATCCAAGTTGCTTGAAGTCCAGTGTGAAGTTTCCACATTCAGTGATGATATGGGGTGCTATGTCATTTGCTGGTGTTTGTCCACAGTGTTTTATCCAGTCCAGAGTCAATGCAGCTATCTACCAGAGTCAATGAAGCTTTCAATGAAGTTCCGCCTACAAGATTTATGCAGATGCTGATTTTATTTTCCAGCAGGACTTGGAACCTACAAACAGTGCCAAAATTACTGGTAACTAGTTTACTGCCCAAGGTAAACTGTGCTTAATTGGCCAGCCAATTTGTAGAGGAAAATGAGATACACCTGACCCAACAACACACAGGCTACTATCAACGCAACCTGGGCTCCCATAACATCTCAGCAGTGCCAAAGGCTGGACCCCCCTGTCTCAGACAAAAGTTTCTTATGCTCCTATATTATTGTGCCGGGGGAATAGGTCCTAAGAAGGGCTAGTTCTCCTCCATAACTCTAAGGAATGCACTCTTTAACGATTTGAAGACCTTAATGACCTTTAAATTTAACCACTTGCATAAAATCCATGAGTGGTCAAATAATCTGTTGCTAACATCTAAACCATCATCACATTTATTTCAGGGGATTTAGAGATATCAAAAGCATGTTTTGGATATGCTTACCCCCACTGATTGCCAACATGGATTTTTAACTAGTGGTGTCTGAAGTTAGCTCAAGTTTGTAATCATGGAATTCAGTTTCCCCTGGCTTAAACCCTTTCAGATGGAAGATGTATTTTACATGAAATGAAGTATTTCCTCAATTTTGCCTCAAGACTAAATTAGGTCCTCTCTCAGCCAATTGCCAAAACCTCTTTGAACTTCATTCAATCCTACGGTACAAGTAGTCTGGTGGAACTAGCACAGCCCTGTTGAACTCTGTTAGATAAAAGATTAGTTAATATGGGTAATATTCTATAATCAGTATCCTGAACGTGTCATTACAGTGTTATTCTCTCCATGCTTCCCTGAGATCATCTGTCAAATATAACACAACGGTTGATGAGATTATCTGAGGGATTTGATTTGAGGCCAGTTACCTCAGGAGGCTTATTCACACAAACAGGGAAATTAACATAAATGCAGACAGACACACACACAAATGAAACAATATAGTAACGCACTCTGACATGCAGGCAGACCGGCACACACACCTGAAGAAGAAAAACAATTCTGCATAAAGAGCTTATGATCGGTTTTGGCATTGAATAGAACTGCTTTGCACAAGATTTTACTTTCGTCTTTCTCTACATTTTCCCATTTTCCCCGTCATTTTTTCTTTCACCCTCTTAATATGTATCTCATGCTTTCACCCACGCTCCTAGTTCCCTCTCCCCTCGCTCCCCTCGCTCCTCTTTCGATTTCTCCCTCAATTCAATTTCAATTCAATTTGAAGGGCTTCATTGGCACGGAAATAGTTGCTTAGGTATGATTAAAAAATCATATAATTCTTTGAAACAAAAACAGCAATTGTAAGTAAACTTTACACATATATTTCAGAAGGATAATGGCTTTTGAATGTTTTATTGTTAACTGTGTCTGCTTGCTCATGGCTGTGCCCCCCCCACACCCCCCTGATACGATTCTCCAGCAGCATTTCTGACAGCCCTCTGCGCCCACACCCTGAATCACCCTGAATCCCTGCCACTTATTGGAGAATTTGTTTCAGTTCACAGGATCGCTGAGTTCCTCCAAATTAACTTAGTAAGGATAAGGCCCTCAGCCCACACAAGATGAGTCTTCAACAGCAGAAACATTTTAAATTGCTCCAATAGCCCAACCATCCTATTTGCATTATAAGGCCACATAACAATGATGGTTGATAATGATAATGTAACTGGTAATAACTCAATCTGATCGGATTTGTACGTTATTATTTGGCTACTAAGGTAAGGCAAACCCTGATAATGAGATGTGTCTTTATTTAACTATGGGTGGGCATGGGTACTTCTCCCATTGTCTCCAGATGTTTGCATTTTTGGTTTCTCTCTGTCTGACTAATCATATGCAGGTTTTAATTTTCAATTCATTCTGTGCACAGCAAAGCATTGTGTTGCTAGAACCAATTCACCGTTTACAGATTGCCCTCTCCCTTCTTGGTTCCACGGACAACAATGGCTCAATACAGCTGTTATTATAGATTCAATCTCAAGTCCAAAAACACCAAAGCAGACGTAGAACATTACAGTAGATACATAAAGCAATGCATCACTTTTCTGTCTCTTGTGGTGGGAAGTCAATTTGAATTCTGAGCTCGTACCTCAGTAGACACAGAAAACTGCCATTACTTTATTGCAGTACTGAGGTAATTTCCTGGACCACTCGGGCACACATTACACATTTTAATGGGAAGAGACCTGATCAGCCAATCTCCCAGCTTATTAAATATTGTATGGGAGAAAAATACAGAGGATATTATATCAGAGGATTAAATTAAAGATAAAATTAATAATACATTTGAATTAAAGGTCCAACACTGAAATGTACTTCCGCTTTTAACCATACCCTTCCAAATTTGAGCAGGGAACAAATTAGAGTTAGGTTCTGGGATACTGGCCATCTAGGCAGAGTTGCAAAGAATTACGCATTTCAAAGAAATATCTGTCTGACCAATAAAAAGAAAATATTAAGATTGGCAATATAACACAGACACTGGTCAGAGGAAGATGGGGGGGCGGTCAGCATCCTGTGTCACCTCTTCCCTCTTGACATTGACACCTGTTTTTTGTGACTACTATTTAATGAAGCTGCCAGTTGAGGACCTTTGAAGGGTCTGTTTCTCAACTTATGGAGAAGAACACAACATTCTCAACTAGTCTAAAAAAGCCAATTTAACCAATTTTATTGCTTCTTTAATCAGCACAAAGTTTCAGTTGTGCTAACAATTGCAAAATGGTTTTCTAATGATCACACAGTCTTTTTACTTTGGAAAAATGAATTTGGATTAGCAAACACAAGGTCTCTTTGGAACACAAGTCTAATGGTGGCTGATAACGGGCTTCTGTACGCCTATGTAGATATTCTATAATAAAATCTGCAGTTTCTAGCTACAATAGTAATTTACAGCATTAACAATGTTTACACTGCATTTCTGATAAATGTGGTATTTTAATAGACAAAACATTTGCTTTCCTTTAGAAAAAAAGGAAGTGACCATAAACTTTTGAATGCTGTTGTGCTGATAGCTCTGTCTGTGTTTGTACATTGCACGTTGAGAAGGAAAAATAAACTTTTGTTGTTAGCGTGAAGAACGCAGGTTGAATGCTGCTACTTGTGTTGTACTGTAGTACAAATAAGCCATAGTGGTGCAAGTGGATGGGCTGGGGATGACTGGGTCAGAGCTATATAAGAGCCATTTACTGGGCTTTGCATGTGCCGGTATTGCTGTTGGCAATGCGTAACATAACGTGTTGTGATTGATGTTAATTGTTGCTACTGCTTTATGTAGGAGTGTGGTATTGTCTATTGTATTTTGATATTGTTGTAATTGCATCCTGCTAAAGCATTTTAACATTTTATGAGAGTAATGAAACTATATGGAGTGATGCTTGCAAAGTGTTTTTGCCATGAGTGAGCAGACATTATGTATCTGTAAACCAACCATACACCAATATGCCATAACATTATGACCTGACAGTTGAAGTGAATTACACTGATAATCTTTTCATCATGGCACCTGTCAGGGGGTAGCAAGTGAACATTTTATCCTCAAAGTTGATGTGTTAGAAGCAGGAAAAATGGAGAAGTGTAAGGATCTAAGCGACTTTGACAAGGGCCAAATTGTGATGGCTGGACGACTGGGTCTCCAAAACGGCTCTTGCAGGGTGTTCCCAGTCTGCGATGGTCAGTACCAAAGTGTTTCAAGGAAGGAACATTTTCTGAAAATCATATCGCTCTGTTCACTGTCAGAGAGCAGGTAATGCTGGTCAAATAGCAGTCATTGAGGGGGGTTTATGCTGGTTCTGACAGAAAGGTGCCAGAACACAATGCATTGCATGTAATTTGCGTATTGGGCTGTGTAGTCACAGTGCATTCAGGGCGCCATGTTGACCCTTTTCCACTGCCGAAAGCACCTACAATGGGCATGAGAGCATCAGAACTGGACCACGGGGCAATGGAAGGCCTGGTCTGATGAATCACGTTTTCTTTTCATGGATCGCCGGGTGCCTGTGCGTCACTGTACACCATGTATTTTCATGGAAACGGTATTCGCAGGAGGTACTGGATCTGCAGGAGATACTGGAAACCACAATCCGCAGGAGGTACTGGAAACCACAGCCTGGGAGAAATATAAACTAGAGTGTTCAGAATTTGGGTGATTGTGGTCTAAACAGTACACTGCATTCAAGTGATCTAGGGAGTGTTCTGCATTAAGGTGATATAGGGAGTGTTCTGCATTAAGGTGATTTAGGGAGTGTTCTGCATTCAGGTGTTCTAGGGAATGTTCTGCATTCAGGTGTTCTAGGGAGTGTTCTGCATTCAGGTGATCTAGGGAGTGTTCTGCATTCAGGTGATCTTGGGAGTGTTCTGCATTCTGGTGATCTAGGGAGTGTTCTGCATTCTGGTGTTCTAGGGAGTGTTCTGCATTCAGGTGATCTAGGGAGTGTTCTGCATTCTGGTGTTCTAGGGAGTGTTCTGCATTCAGGTGATCTAGGGAGTGTTCTGCATTCTGGTGATCTAGGGAGTGTTCTGCATTCAGGTGATCTAGGGAGTGTTCTGCATTCAGGTGATCTAGGGAGTGTTCTGCATTCAGGTGATCTAGGGAGTGTTCTGCATTCAGGTGATCTAGGGAGTGTTCTGCATTCTGGTGTTCTAGGGAGTGTTCTGCATTCAGGTGATCTAGGGAGTGTTCTGTGTTCGAATGATCTTTGAAGGGGCTGAGGGTCACTAACAGAATTGTTAAATTCTCTATTAATTCTCTATTAAGAAATACTCTGAATGTTCTTCATTTCAGTTCTTTATTGATTTCCAGATAATAGGTGAAACCTTATTTTTAATGCAAACATTCAAGAGAAAACATAGCTCCCACAACTTTGCAGAAAAGTAACACTTCTGTTAAATGCTTATGATTGAAAGAGATATAATATTAGATTCAGCTGATCAGCTTTTGAAGTTATTCAAGAGGAATGCAAAAGACTTGCATAAATAAATAAAAACCTATTAAAATTGTAGAGCAATCAGCCTAGGCTGCCCTAAAGGCACCATGGCAACCAGAATGTAATTCAATGTACTCTAGTCTTGTGACTTGCAATTGTACATTGTAAGTCATTTAGCTTTATTCAAAGGGCTTACAGTGGAGGTAAAAATAAAATCATAGTCCAGAAAAATGCATTTCAAATAAGTTATACATTGATTTGCCTTTTACTCAGTGAAAAAAGTATTTGATCCCCAATCATACAACAAGATCTCTGGCTCCCAGGTGTCTTTTATACAGGTAATAAGCTAACATTATCTAACGTACTTATTTAGCTAACTTATCTCAGTTTGTTACCTGTATAAAAGACACGTGTCGACAGAAGCAATCAATCAGATTTAAAACTCTCTACCGTGGCTAAGACAAAAGAGCTGTCCAAGGATGTCAGGCACAAGATTGTAGACGCAGTGAAGGACTGAAATCCTACAGCGCCCGCAAGGTCCCCTTGCTCAAGAAAGCACATGTACAGGACCGTCTGAAGTTTGCCAAACATCTGAATGATTAGGAGGACACCTGGGTGAAAATGTTGTGGTCAGATGAGACCAAAATCAACTCTTTGGTATCAACTCAACTCGCCGTGTTTGAAAAAGAGGAATGCTGCCTATGACCCCAAGAACACCATCCCCACCGTCAAACATGGACGTGGAAACATTATGCTTTTCTACTATGGGGACAACAACTTTATTGTGTCAAAGGGACGATGGATGGGGCCATGTACTGTCAAATCTTGGGTGAGAACCTCCTTCCCTCAGCCAGGGCATTGAAAATGGGTCGTGAATAAGTATTCCAGCATGACAATACCAGCATGACCCAAAACACACGGTCAAGGCAACAAAGGAGTGGCTCTTGAAGATGCACATTAAGGTCCTGGCTACATTTAACTAATTAGGACTATGAAGGACAGCAGAAGTTGATTAATGTCAATAGTCTGACCAAGTGAGACACCCTTCCACCATGGGATATCCACCATGGAGCCTTCACCCCTCTCATGAACTAATGGTGATGAGAAATCTATAGCTTCAATCAGCGGAGAGGAAACTGGATTAAGGTTTAAGACAGACCCCTGTTACCCACCCCCTCAAAATGCTTGTACTTTTTTCTCCTAGCAATGACTTTGTAGATAAATCCTTGATTAAAAAATACTAGTACCAGTTTTCCAATTTAGCTATTTTAATATAAATTTGCTCTGAAATATGATTTAGAGTTAAAACGGTTAAGAAATGTTAAAGAAAACGAATGTGTGCCATTAGTGTTAGCACATTTTATTATTGTCTTTACTCTGTGTGCTTGGCTGAGGAGCCAATGGGGCAAAGTTACCATCGGTGGGAATATGACTGAAGTCAGAATCCCCCCTAGACGACAAGATAACATAGCACCATGGGATATGAGCTCAGACTCTTCAAGTTTAGCTCAAATTTGCTAGCTAGCCAATCAAAAACTAAAATGACTGTATCTAAGAGACAGAGTGATCAATGTTCAAATGCATGCTTGTAATCAACTAAATTAAGTTTATAAATGTTTTGCCCTTTAATGGTGCACATGTCAGTTTAGTTGGTAGACAACTAACTTGTCAAAAAATGTATAGATAACTTTCCTAAATTGACATTTATTTTCATTATTTCTGTGCTGAAAATGGATTGTTGTTTTGTGGGTTACTTGGTAAAGAGGAAATTGGAGAACAATAAAATTCTGATTTGTTTGGCTCCTGCAACAAGAGAATACAATCCACTATGAATTTGTGTCCAAACATGTTATAAAACACTCAAATATCTACACACATCACAAAATAATTTGTTTTTGCACCATAAATCCTTTCTTGAATAATGCTTTTTTTAAAGAACAACACAAGATGCAAATATGAATTAGTGGAACCGTGTACTGAAAAAAACATCTGTGCAGAAAAACTATGCAAAATAAGAAATATTTAGTTTTTTGAATGCTTGGACATATTTTGTAATTGCGTAATAGTCAATTACACAACAATTGTAGAAGTGACAATGTCAAAAAAAGAGTCAAAACCAATTTTCTCTGCAACAAATTCTGTTTATAAAACATATTTTGGAGGACAAAAACAAAGACTGAAAATGAGGACACATAAAATATTAAAAACAAAACAATTAGTTACTGCATGCCTTCCTCTGCATTCTTGTCAGGTTATTTTGACTAGTTATAATTTACTGTATTCCTCGTCATGCTTACTGATTATTTTGCAAACATTAAAACCAAAATGAATGCTTAACTTTTCTGTCCATTGAAAGAAATGCAACATGAATTGCATCTGCATATGGGTTGTTTGACAAAACACAATCAAAAACCTACGGGTTTCAGGTACAGTTTCTTATCTTACCTATCTGGACTTAAAACATTGTCCAATTGTGCCTGACTAATACAATGTACCCGGATAGCTGGTTGAAGCTAAATATAATGCCTCAGCAATGATTTAAGTGACATCAATCATAGACATGGCAACCTATCTCTCAATCTCTTTTCTTCTATGTGCCTTATTTTCCAATTCATTTGGCCCTCCACATTAATCTTACCTCAGTCTAAGCTTTAGGCCTGACACACACTGATGCCTTTAGAGCTCCTCAGACAGAATGGAATTCCTTTGGTTTCACTTTAATAATTGAATGTTCAAGGATGGACTTGAGTTGGAATGAACTTTTGGAGTTTTATCACAAAACAAAGTAAATTGTTGACAGGTAAAATAAAATATAGGCCAGTGCCCATAAAAATAGCTAGCATACTTGTACATACCATTGTACTGTATATACTGTATGTAGTGTACATTTGTATTGGTTCTTTGAGATATCCAATCCTTTTGCAACTATGCATTTAGCCAGGTTGTCAATGACAATGAGACATTTTTCTCATTTGAATTGCCTAGCTAAATAATGGTGAAATACAATATAATAAAAACTATTCTGAAATGATACAACTCTGTACACAATCAGAGAGCAGGTAATGCTAGTCAAATATTACGTACAAACCAGCCACCAGCAGCTTGCCAGTAAATCAATCCTTTCTGCCCACAACCTGCCAGAGATGCCTCAGCAGACAGCTTTGAGAGAGAAAGAAAAATACTTTAAGAGAGAAGGGAAAACCTACTAAAGACAGCTGTTTACATGGCAAACTCTTGAGACAAAACATGAAAAAGAGGAGAAAGTAGGAACTGAAAGAAGGTTTTTCTTTTTCATTTCTGAAAGGGTAAGGAGAATTAGAGCGAATTGCGAAAAAAACATGTCTTCATTACTGAACACAGAGAATAGGGCTGCTGAAGCACTGATTACAAGAACAGATAACAGACTGGTTCTTGCTCGCTTTCTGTCATCCAACACTAGACAGTGAACTAGACCGAGGTCAGGGGAAGGTAGAGGGGAGCTGACTAACAACCAGAAAAACAACACATTGTGGGTAACAGTGATGTAATCTTACAATGGCCATGAAGAACATCCAGGAGAACTATGATGTATAATTTAGCTGTGTGGGAGACAGGAAGGAGAGCTGTAAGAGGTGTCCTTCGATCTGGTAGAGCATTCATTTTCTATTATCCTAATAACTGGGCATGGGAAGGGGGGGGCTGTTCACACTCTCACACAGCATACATATAGCACCGGTCCATATGCAACAACATTTCCTACATCCTAATATTGCACATGTCAAATTTTGGGCACCAAACTTAATCAATCAAATGTATTTTATAAAGCACTTTTTACACTTTGCAAATGTCACAAAGTGCTTTGACAAAACACCCAGCCTGAAAACCCAAAGAGCAAGCAACAACATACTCGATGCACAATAGCTAGGATAAACTGCCTAAAAGTGTTGAAACCTAAAAGGGAAGAAACCTAGAGAAGAACCAGGCTCCCGCGGGGTGGCCATTCCTCGTGTGACTGTCTTGGATGAACATTTTAAGTACAAATTGTAATTAATAAATGCATTTACTGAGACTCACAGTTAGTGTGTTCGTCATTAGACAGCATGGTGGGACAACCACACACCTCAGTAATAGTCAGTACAGCTTAATCAACTATCAACAAAGTCAGTGACAACGAGAAGAGAAAATAATACAAAAGATTGTAAACATTAGCTCACACAAGCTAACTGTGGAGGAGGTGTGGGCAGGGTTAGAGATAGGGCTGCGAGTTATTTAAAAAACTCAGTTAAAAGAAGAAAGTAGAAAAAAAAGTGACCGCTAACCAGTCTAGCTAATCATTTCACATCGATCTCATGTGCGTCACAAACATATCCCTTTTAAGTATTCCATGGGTGGATGGAGGAGACCAGTGTTGACAGTGTCCCGGGGGACCACACAAATGCGAACACAGACACACACACACACATGCATTGACATGCACCTTCTGGGACTCTAATCTCCCACATACACTATCCTCTGGGAAATTAGTTAGGCCTCTTGCTGATTGGGACGGGAGAGGCCTTGATTGACACACGAGTGTGTGTGCTTGTTTACTTGGGATTGGAGATAAATTATCAGCGGTTTCAACAAGACTGGTACAGATGCATAATCATTTAATGTCCATGTTTTTCCTCACAGGGCAAAGGCTTGGGTGACTTTATAGAGGTCTAATCTCGGCAGATGAATAAAACATGACTTTTGGTGTGAATTGGCCGTAATTTAAGGAGGAAAAAAACCTGGTTTAGCTATAGGCTCCGGTTCCGGTTTGCAGATGAAGAGACGGAGACAGGAACTCCGGAGGCAGGACAGCCAACACTGTGACTCCTGGGTGGGGAGAGAATGTGTAGATAGCCTGATGTCCCCAATTAGCTGCGAAAAGAAGGATATTTGTTTGTGTTTAGAGGCAGCTTCAACCTAAGATTCAGACATGCCCACACGGATTTCTCGTCCAAGATATTCTGTTGTTTATAATTAGCATGCTGCTGCCCTCCAACCTTGAATTTCCCTTTACATATTGCTCTCTTCTTCCTCTCGCCTATGTTTATCAGGCTTTATTCATCATTTACAACATATGTTTACAGTCTGAAGATTACCGCGTAACTAATTTCTTGACAGTTTTCATTCTCTTTTTTTGTTGTTGATTGGAATACCTCACCACAATGTACTTGGAATTTGGTTTTATTTGTCAAATTATGAATTACTGATATTAGTATTATTATTGCCATGAGGTTATTTGTTATGAGAGGATACATTTGAAAAAACGTAATTTGGTAATTTAGACATTTTGGTGTTCTTTATTTTTGTGGGTACATGACTCGTAAATATATATAAATGTATTTTGGGGATTTTTTACCCTTTTCTCAGTTAGGGGGTTACTGAGCCCTGGGATCAAGAATTTTCAGAGGATGTTTGAATTTTACAAATTGTGCATTTTATAATGTTATATTTCCAGAAAAAGTTCTGGAAATAAGGAAGCATTCATAGACCAGCGACTACAATTCTGCTGTACATCTTTTCTTATCTGTCATGCTTTCATTTCCTTTCTCTCCCTGTCCAAAAGTGACATGTGAGATCAATGGGGCTTTTAGCCGTAGAGGCTGGAAAAGAAACGGTTCTGTTTTGTATGTGGCTCGTCCATGAGAAGAGGGATGGGGCAGTTTAGCCCTTTCACAGGCCATAACACTCTCTCTCCACTCCTCCTATTTTTCAGAGCTTCTTCGGGTGCCAGTCCCATAAAGAAGACTGGCAGAACCCAAGGACAATTTACACCACTCGGAACCTCACCATCCATCTCTCCCCCAACCCCTATCTAAATCCAGGCAGCCAATCTCCCTCTATCCCATTTTTTATCTAAAGTACACACACGGGTTGGCTAGGAGACAAATCTTTGCCCGAGACAAGTCTCCTGCACACTGACATGCTCTCGTCATCCAACTGACATTTTATTGCTTTGGGTATAGCAGGATTGACATGTTAGTCCAGTTCTGTCATTTGCAAGCAGCCTTGCCATGGGAAAAGTCAGTCTATGTGTTATAGCCTATAACGAGGCCAACACTTTCTGAAATAGGAGAAATTCGTACTTAAAGATTTCTATTCAATGATATTATAAAAATGAACAGTTAAATCACACATCGGAAGGAAGTATACTAAAGACCAACATCTTTACTGTACATTGTGTGATTCAGAATTGAGAACAAAATTACAATGGTCAATGGAAGCAAATCATCAACTGATAGAGGCCTGGATTCAAACTCAAACAATTTTAAACTCAAACTATTCAAACAAAGTAAACCATTCAAAATCACAGGCTGTTCAAATTTTTTGTGAATTTCATCACGGCAACTTAATGTGACTCAGTTGTATATATGGACCTCACATGCCTGTATGCACTCTTGACAATGTCTGGGCTTGATCCTTAAGAGATGGCTGATGGTGTCCTGGGGGATCTCCTTCCAGACCTGGATAAGGGCATCAGTGAGCTCCTGGACAGTCTGCGACGCTGCTTGGTGGCTTTGGATGCACAGTTAAATAAAGATAAACATCCCAGAGGTTCTCAATTGTATTCAGGTCTGAGGAACGTGAGGGCCAGTCAGTGGCATCAGTTCCTTTATGATCCAGGAACTGCCTACACAATCTGGCCACATGAGGCTGGGCATTGTCCTGCACCAGTAGAAACCCAGGGCCCACTGCACCGGCGTAAGTTCTGACAATGGTTCTGAGCATTTCATCCCGGTACCTAACAACAGTCAGAGTACTGTTGGCTAGCACGGAGGGATGATATGCCTCTCCAGAACATTATTGACCTACCGCCAAACCGGTCATGCTGGATGACGTTGCTGGCAGCATGATGTTCTCCAGACACTTTCGTGTCTGTCACGTGGGGCTCAGTGTGAACCTGTTCTCATGTGTGAAGAGAACGGGGTGCCAATGTCGGACCTGCCAATTCTGGTGTTTTCTGGTAAATGCCAATTGAGCTGCACAGTGCTCAGCTGTGAGCACAGGTCCCCCAAGAGGACATTGGGCCCTCATGCCACCTTCATGGAGTCTGTTTCTGACAGTTTGGACAGAAACATGCACACCTGTAGTCTACTGGTAGTCATCTTGTAGGGCTCTGGAAGTATTCCTCCTTCCACAAAGGAACAGATACCAGTCCTGCTGCTGGAATGACGTTAGTTCTCCTCGTGTAATAGGGGTTGTCTTGCTTTTGCCTATCCAGTGAACATTTTCTCACTTTTCTTTGCATCAAAACTGTTTAACAGCCAACAAGGTGCCACAAATTCATATCTGAAAGTCGTTATATTTACATTTACTGTTTTGAACAAATGTTTATTGTTGTTGTGGTTGAGGCATTTTTCCAGTCAATCTATAGAGCACAAACCAGAATCTGACTGTCAAACTGTTAATCAGTCTGCTGTTAAATTCAGGTGTTCATTCAGAAGGGTTACAGTTATGGGATGGGAAGGGCTTAAAACATTATTTGTTATATCATTATTAATAATAATAATAAAGTTGGTTGTGTTTGTCTTGACTAGTTTGTACCTGTCCAGTCTGCCAAGTCATGTCCATCTCCCCAACGGCCCAACAAAACACTGGCCTACTTCACCGTTGCTTCTTGTGTTCTGTTATGATAGTATTTATCTTTGTTCCTTGTTCTAGGGACTGAGATAGTTAAGTCCTACTGGTAACTGCCACTAGCTGGTTTAAATAGCAGTCGAATTTAGTACAAATCAAGGTTGAGGAAAACCTTCCCACAGATGGGTGGGTGAAAGCCTAATATGGAAATGGATTGTTAACACTTAGAAGAAACTTTTTACTTTCTCCCAAAATATTGGGAATTTATTGTTGAATTTTTGTACAACCTACTCATTCCCACACTCATTTCAGAACACTCGCGCACACACAGCTACTTCTGTGCCCAGAGTCATTACACCCTTATCAATCATGGTATATTAGAGTGAATAACATGATTCATATTAGAGCATATTAAACAGCTGTAGATGGAGGCAGAGGAAAACTGAAAATGAGAGCGAGAAAGAGACTGAAAGAGACTGACAGAGAGAGGGAGAAAGAAAGACCGACTGAGACAGAATTACAGCTGATCATTCTCACTGTAATTGGGTGGAAATATTGACTGCATCTGAACACACTGCAGCGGTTCCAAACAGAACAAATTATGTTTGTGTGTTTTCTTTTCCGCTCAAGACATAGACAGCTCTTGTTCTTCGTAGCCAAGGCAACCCATGTGTACGGCTATGCGCTCGTCAATTTGTGTTTGTACTGTATGGCAATTCAAATACAGCTGTCCGTGTCAAGACGTTGGTTTGTTTGCTGCTAGCCTGATGTTTGTGTTAAACACACAGGCACACAGAATGTACAATCTGTCGTTCCACTGGACAATAACCTGACACTTTTCTTAGCTCGACATCTTCAAGTCCAACTGTATGTGTTTGTGCACATGCGGCCCCGAGCGGATGCGTATAAAGTCATCCAGGTCTGTCACCTAGACTGGACCGACCCAACTTACGTGCAGTCGAAAATTTGTGGGCCGCTTGGTCTGAAAGGTGAGGTGTACACAACGTCTATTCACACGGACCCACCCTATATTTCAATATTAAAGGAGGGTGAGGAGAGACCCTTACATAATTAAATGTGTCATAATTAAAAACATTTGCAGAACGGGATGGGACCATATCTTAAGCAATGTTTTTTTGTAATTGCTGCTTTTTTTTGCATACATTTGTTGTTAAAGGGAGAGGGAAAGTGAGAGAGAAACGACAACATCTCTTGAAGCAGGTGCTGCCAAGTGTAGGACCACAATGGACACGTTTCGACAACCTATTAAGAATACTGCTGACAGTGCTTCTCCATCACACGGGCAGACTCAGCCCAAAGGTGATTTTACTGTCATACCAAAGTTGAGTAGTCCTACAACAGTGGTGGGAAAACGGCACACATGTTCGCACACTTTACTGGCTAGCTTCCCATTCATTTTAGTGGTGTGCCATTTTAGAGTAAATGCGTTGGTAAATGCTGAATAAGAGCTAGTTAGCTAACCACGATATGAAGAGAAAAACACCAGAGGAAAGAGTAGAGATGCATACTTGATTAGCTTACTTCATAAGCCCATTATCAGAAATGGAAGCAATTACAGTGATAAGTAACAAAAATGTGGTGTTGCAATAACTTGCAACAAGGGGACGTTCAAGCATACAAGGAATTGGCAGATAATAATAATAAAACCATATTCATCAAACAATGTTATTAAAGTATTGTTAATTACTTTAACAATTATAGTAAATAACATTACTTTAGGAATTACATTGACTTTACAAATATTTTTGTATTATAAAAAAACCCCAAGCAGTGTTCATTTCTTTGTCAAAAATAGTGACAAAAATATTTGTTAAATGCTTATTTTTCAGGGGCAGTTGACAAGATTGACTAATTACAAATTATCAATCAAAACCTTTTTTGAATCTTTTTTGAATCTTCTGTTTCCTACATTTAAAACAGATATTTCCATCCATGTGCAATCCGCATTTTCCACTGGCTAATTACATTTCGTAAATGTCATGCTTCCACATTCATTTTCAAAATGAAACTAGAGAAAATCAAAAAACGGGTGCCAAAATAACAGTACCCTATGCCGTTCCACTTCCGATTCCGGGGTTGATATTTTACCCCAGTCCGCACCTGGAACATATACTGTAATTCCCGTCGAAACCATTTCCTACAGTGGGGTTGCTGGACCGGTTTTGGCACGCCAGTGGTTTCGAGAATAGGATGTATTAAAGTATATTGTCATGTTGCCACCCAGTATGAGGCACCTCTCCTGGCGGACACACAAGGCTAAGTAAAAAGTAATGGTCTACTATATGAAGAGTAGCGTGTGATTTGGAACGCTGGCCGGCACTCACATGGGGATAATGAGTACAGGATGATCAGTACAGTGAGCACTGCTGGGCTCGACGTGAGCCTCCCTCTCATCTACTGAGACAGATCATACTGTTAACACAATGTAGTGCCTGTCAATGTTGTCACCTCTGAAGCACAGTGAAGCACAATGCAACAATACATGTCACTTCCCCTAATGTTTGACAGCCAGTTTTTGGCTGACATTTTTTGGAGACATCGGATCTTGCTGTAACTGTCTGTGAATTACTTTCGTGTGGATAGATTTCAAACCATATTACCAGAGAACAAGACACTGAGTATAACAGTGGCAACTCTTAATTGACTGAATAATTGGCTCTGGTGGACTTTAAAATCCCTTTGGCTATCTAAGAATACTCTATACTAGTAACTCACCAGCTGGAAGAGTGGGGTAGGTTGATCCAAACCTTGTTTCTGAGTTATATACATATACAGTGGGGAGAACAAGAATTTGATATACTGCCAATTTTGCAGGTTTTTCTACTTAACAGTGTAGAGGTCATAGGTACACTTCAACTGTGAGAATCTAAAACGAAAATCACATTGTATTATATTTAAGGAATTCATTTGCATTTTATTGCATGACATAAGTATAGGAAAAGTTATAGGAAAAGTCATAGCCTGTCCTAACTTGTTCCTCAGTAGGAAATGGCATCTTTGTAAACAATGTTTTAAATAAACAATGGTTAAAATCATGGTTAAAATTGTTTTTGGTTCAATATCATCACATGTATTTATAGATATTGTTTGAAGGAAGATCAAATATTGTTATGTCCATATTTCTTAAAAAATAACTAAATATTTCATGGTGTGTGCTAATTTGTCACATGATTGTATTTGGTAGCAAATATATATGTATGTATAAATATATATATATCCAAATGGACCTGGTTTGTACTAAACAAAGTTCAATGTGCTTTCATGTTTAGGCTGTGCTCAAATACACATAAAATATATTTAAATAAAATGTGGTTATTCTGTCAAATTACATTTATGAATCAAAGATTAACATTAATTAAAAAAGTTGTTATATGAAATTTGTACAGAAATGTTGGCTGTTCTAATTAACCTTTCCCTTTGCTAAAATGATATACTATTAGCACAATTTTTGGCAATGCTAGGTTTTACTTGATGGCTCTGCTCCATTCTGTTGACATCATGTTCTTTAACTTGACGAGCTGGGTGGCAGTCTGCCTGGCTGTTAGATGTGTTGAGCCAGGATGCAAATAGATGCTAAATTGAATCTCAGTGCAGTAAAAGAAAACTGTTATTCTGCCCTTGAGTAAAGTATGGTATGTTTATAGAGTAAGTTACATTTCTGTGGGACCATGTGTGCAACTGACTTCTAAAATTATTGAATCCTTTTTAAATGTAACCACGTTGCCTTGGCCTGACTAGATAGCGTTACCTCAGACCTTCCTAGTGACATTACGTTTTTTTTTGTGACTTGCCAGCTTTGCTTGATGTACTGATCAGTGCGTCATGTCCTGTAAACAGTAGGGGGAAAACCAAACCAGACACTTTAATACAGGTGTTTTCTCCCTTGAAATGGTCTCCGCACACTGAGAAGTGGCAAAGATTTTAAAGGGGATAGGAAGACATTTATTGCTGGTTTCCTGGGTTAAGCCTGATAACATGTTTCAAGCTCCATGCAGGCCTTCTGCCTGTTCTTAGGCTCCACTCTAAAGCCAAACTGTCAGACTAGCTAGCTTCAAATCAATGACGTCAAGATTTAACTAGCTTCACTCCATACCAACAACTGATTATGTTATTGTCCCAGTGCTCATTAGCCTTCTCAGCCTAGGCCCGATTCATCTGCATTGTTACGTAATAACAGTTCCTACTGGAAATATCCTGTCACTGCAAAGATTAATTCAATTGGGGGATGATTAATTGAGGCACGCGCCCATTATGACCCCTTGTGTAAATGGGGAATTACAGAAACTCATTTTGCAGTAGAACTGAGAACAAAAAAATTTCTCTACAAATGCTCTTCATTCTCTCCCCTTGTTAAGAGCTAATTTCCCCTTTTATTAACTAAGCCTCTCTACACACTGTAGATAATCATAGCACTCTGTCTTTTGTTATCAGCCACTCAATCAATATTAAGCTAATTTATTCATTGAGGTCCTGACTCTGGCCACATTTTTGTGCACGAAATTTGAAGTGAAATTGCTAGACAATTGATTGCCCATGGTGGTGTGTTCTTTACACACACAGCCTATTGTCGTAAAATATTATATTGGATTGGCTGGGGATTGAGTCATTTCAAGTAAAACATTATTGTAGACTGACTCATAGATAATTTTCTGCTTTTTGTAACTTTTTTCATGATGTGTTACATACTTGTGTGCAATTGATGAGTTCATGCTTTTGAACGTCATTAGCCTTCATAGAACTGCTTCGGACCTGTTTCCTCACACTGCTTCAACGAGGTAGAGGAACAACCGCCGGGGTTAGAGCTGTTCCCAAGCCGAAATCGATGTGTGTGTGTTTTTCTGTGACCTCGGTCTTGTCTGAGGTGGTGTGACTGATAAGTTGTATTTGACTGGAGGGGCTGACATGCGTTGCAGGACATTCTGATCCAGGAACTGTTGTTGAAACCCTAGAGGGTAGGACAACCCTTTCATCTGCAACCATCTGATCTCCATTAATTCAAATCAACCTACACGATTAAAGCTTGTTTGTCAGTGCTTCATTCTTTCCCCATGTTTACAGTTGGGAAGAGTGCTAAATGGAAAGACTTGCAGTCTCTCACAGTAACACATACTAAGGCATCTGAGTATGCATTTAGTGTAATTACCTATCCAGACATCCATGAAGACTGTTCACCACTTTCATAACTTAGCTTTTCTTCCCCCTCTCTCTTTATGCTTTCTGTGGTCTAGACTTGTGTGTATGTGTTTCAGTGTGTGTATAGACTCCAGGCCACTGCTTTAAATACAGGCTCCACTCTACAACAAGGACCTTGATTATCGCTACACATATTAGCTGACTGTCATTTGCAGATGAACATAAACAGACCCCCGTCAAAATATATATTTTTACATTTCGCCCTGTATAATAACCAAAAATCAATTAGCATTTTTTCTCCAGCTAGAAAACCCCCCAATGCAGACCATAAAATAACGACTTAGTTTGCCAATTCTGGCATAATGAAATCATACAGCACCATTGCTTTACGATTTTTTTCCTTCTGCCATATTACTTTTTGCACCCCTGTGTTCATTTCTAATCTGTAGGTTTGCACATTTTCACTGTTTCACTGCCTTAAGGGCCTGTGCTGCTCACTCGGTAGGAGTCTAGCGCTCACAAAGCTAGTTTTGCGTGTTCGATCTCCATGGGGGACCAGTATAAAAAGGTATGCAAAAGTTGTGCTGGATAAGAGCATCTGCTAAATGATGTAAATGCCTGCCACACGTTTTTTTTCTTTTACACAGTCTCTTTCAAACTCTCTCCTTTCCACTCTTCCTTGAACAGTCATATGAAATTGTATAGCAGAGATGTTGCTTGCTCACATCTCCAACTTAGAAATAATCATGCATCTTAAAGTTCCAAATGGAAATTCTACAGAGATTGGGAAAGATCCTGTTGCCCATGCAGTTCCTGTATAATTGTAAATTCATGACACGCGCTGTGCCCCATTCACATCCAGGACTTTAACATTCAGTGGATGTTTGCCTCCAGCCTTTTAAGTACTCTTTGATCTGCAGGATACAGCCCATGCTTTTGTTAATATAAGGAAAAATACTTTGAAAATCTGACCAGACACACACAAATATACAAACACAGTCTGGCATGCTCTCACAGACACATGCAATGGACACCAATAATATGGACAGATGTTGTTGACTACTACCTTGGTCATTCAATCAGAGTATATGTTTTGTTTTAAACCTGGTTGTTTGAGTGCTGAATGCCAAGGTATATGAGGCAGTATACCACAGGTGTTGCATTCATTTTCACCATTCCTATTTTGTTGATAACTGGTTTATTAGAGCAAAAAGGCATTTCGGGGGTTTGTGATAATTTGCAACAAACTTCGGCTAAGCACTGTGTT
This sequence comes from Novumbra hubbsi, assembly GCA_016801125.1. Lineage (NCBI taxonomy): Eukaryota > Metazoa > Chordata > Actinopteri > Esociformes > Umbridae > Novumbra > Novumbra hubbsi. The sequence continues at coordinate 6,763 of JACXGK010002375.1, read as the reverse complement.
CACAAACAAAACAACTGCTCTAAACCGTGGTATATTGGTCATATCCCACATCCTTGTGCCATATTGCCTACATAGTTCTGGACTTCTACATCCTTGCAGATGAAAGGAGACCACGAGTGAAAGCCACTTAAAAGTATTGCAATACCCAAGCCCACGTAGAGTGATGGGGGGTGGCAGTTTTGTCTCGTTTTCATGATAGGCTCAAAAGAAAACATAATGGAAGTGCATTTTACAAGAGAAGTGACAACCCCCTTCATGTACAGAGAAATGACACACTCTGGCTGAGTGCTTTAAATCGTCATCCCTCTCTAAACCATTTGCTGCTAAAGATACAAAGTGGAAACTGGGCCCCTTACCACCCTTGGAGCCAGTTTCTCCATCTCAAAATCTCTTTGGAGGGCCATCTTAGCCTGCTAACAGGAAACTCTGCATTGAGTCATGAATAACCAATGACTTCGGAGCCCAAGCAAAGCTTCAAGAGCAAACCTGTGGTACTGGCGCCCCTGCAAACTACTGCTGAATTCCCACTCTGACATGACCCGGAGGACAATGGATGACAATTTAATAATTTAGGATGTTTCTAAATTCTTTTCTTTTTTTATCTACTCCTATTACAGTTGACTTTGGGCAGCTTCCAATGAGCCAAAGCGAAGCATGAATAACAACAGGTTATTAACAAATGGGGTTGAAGAGAGAATCTAAAGGGAGGTAGATCTCCAGGAACACAGTTGGACAGCTCTGACCTACACTATCTGCTGAAAGTTACGGACTGCTAGTTTTGGCTGGTAAAGTGCTTTTGGTTTTTTTCTACATTGAGTGGAGGATGCATGGCTTAGATTTAGAATGGGTAAAGGACCAATTCAGGGTGAAGGGACATTTTACTTGGTTTTACTCTCAGCCAAAAATGAGTAAAGTGACTATGTTTGTTTATCCAAACTGTTTATATCCTTTTTTAAAGGGGGTTATAGGCAACTCATGACAAAATGCATGTCACTGTTTTGAATTTGCACACCGAACTACAGGAAGCAGATACTGTATACAGAGCAATTTTAGAGTGGTGCAAATATGAGTCATCACTATGCAGTAAAATGTTCAATGAAGGCTCCCTTGGTAGTCTGACCATGGTCTAAACTGTATTTTATCTCTGTCCTTTATCTCTACTTTTACCATTAAAAACAAAGTGGTGTATTGACTTTCCCCCCGATCAGACCCATAAAACCATGAAATGGTAAAGTTGCCCTTTTCACTGCAGTGCTCTTTTACAGAGTCCCTTGTGTAAATAATTGATCTCTTTCATTCAAATACCAGTGTTCCATTTGCCCAAAGTTTAAGATGTTAAGAAACTCCTTGGAAGGCTTTCATAAACGAGAGATGTAGGGAGAAGTATATGTCAAGAAATATTTATTTATCTTTAGTAGACAAGTGTTGATGTATATCTTAAATGCCACTTTTTAATTGACCTTAAACGATAACATCTCTGTAATGTCCCAAGTGAATTATATGTTTGTTTGGATACCCATTAGCTTCCTGGGGTCTACAGAAAACAGGACAAACAACAAAACACCCAGTCACTAGCAGGACAAAACAGTAAATTCAACAAAATACCCCCTGCGGTCAAATATTTGGAAAAAAATACTAATTCAAGGGTATAACTTAATTTTTTATTATTGTCCACATTGCAGAATAATAGTTAGGACATCAAAACAATGAAGTTACATGTTGAATCTGTCTTCCGAGCAGACACCCTTAGCATTTGATAGCTATTTACAGTCAAACAGCTTCATGAGGTCACCTGGAATGCATTTCAATAAACAGTTTGTACATCTTAATGACCCAATCAGTTACGATGTGACAAGGTAAGGTTGGAATACAAAATACCTTTATGTCTGTTGTGTAGTAGTCTATGTTATGTCAAGAACAGCACAAATAAGCAAAGAGAAACAACAGTCTATCAACTCTGTGCTGCCGCAAAAGTGTAGCCGCAAAGCAACTCCAAGTGCAATGAGGAAACTGGATCTCATGAGGACCGCCACAGGAAAAGTTACTTCTGCTGCTGAAGATTCAATTGAGTTAATTAGAGTTACCAGCCTCAGATATTGGCAATTAATACTGCTCATGGGATTCGAGCCCAAATAGATGCTTCACAGATCTCCAGTAACATACATCAGCTGTTCAAAGGAGGCTGTATGAATCAGGCATTCTCTGTACTCCGAGCAGCCTGTTAGTTGATAAAGTACAAATTTGGACTCCTCAATACAGTAATATTTCTTTACATACTGCAACAGAAACTATCAATATATCGTCAAGAAGAGCCTTCATGTTGTTAAGGCTAGCTCTGGGTTGGCAGATAAGAGCAATGCATTCTGCAATGCGTAAGACATCACTTAATACAAATGTATTACAACAGATTTACATTTATTACTGAAGTATGATGGGGGAATGCAAATGACAAGCACGTCCTGAAACCCATTATTGATGTTTTTTCTTGCCTTAGACAGAAATCAAATTAGAAAATTACAATCACTGGATTTCAATCAGATATCTCTAATGGGAAAAACCGAATGAATGCGAAGTTCACTGCCCAGGTGCTGAATTGCAGTCCAATGGTTGGAGCACGTGTACAGACAGACGCAGACAGACACGCACACACAGACATAATGTATACTGTGGACCTCGGGGGGCAATGTGTTGACCCACAGTTCAGCAGAGATAAGCGCATCGATATTGTCATCGATTGAGATTATGACTGCTTCTATCTACTGCATTGACATGATCCAAGGAGAGAAAACCATGATGGAGATGAAAGAGAATCAAGCTGAAACCTGGCTGTATTCCATCATCTATTTACAGGCTGATCTGAGCAGTTGACATGGTATCAAAAGTGTGACTAACATAGAGAACGCATTTGGGATGATGTATTTAATGTGCGTGCCTTCATGTCCTTTTATGTCAATAAATCATTCGAAAAACAATCACTCTACAATTTTCTGTAATCATTCCCGTTAATTGCTTGCTGTGAATGAAAATGGACAGCTCTGACCTTTTCTGGATGTCCTTTTGAAGTGGTTATGATGTATGGCCAGTTCTGTAAGTGTGCTCGAGCATGCATTTTGGCAACATGGGTGCAAGATAACGCAAAAGGTGAGATTGTTTAACATAATTATTGTTGAATAATTAAGGCTGCCCGTGCACTTAAATCAGGTGATGCCTAAATAAATGGTGTGATATAGAAACCAGCCAGCTGAGATTCTCCCGACGGTTATGTCCCGTCATATTATCTTCTCCACTCACTAGCATGACACATTTAATTGCACCCAATAACAACTCTCTAAAAGGCTTGGCTCTTCACTCAAGTGAAGACACTGATTCTATAACACGCGGACACACACACACGGCCACACACATACCCAGGTTGTGTTCCCGTGGAGTTTGTCAAGTAAAAATGTGGGACACTAATCTGTTTCCACCACGATACCATATGTGGTTCAGACGGAGACATGCTCACCCTGTTTTCCTCAACATTAGTCACGGGATACTGTCTGGTAATGAGAATCCACAGCACTCACAGCCATAACACAACGTCACCATTAAAGTACACGTCTGGGGCAAACGTGGCATTATGCAGGCCTGTCACTGTTTAGGTGGCCTGCTTATTGTGTAGAGTGCCTAGTCAACATTTCGCGTCATCTCTGTCCGTCACTCGGATTACCTCTCCCCCGTTGATCAGTCTCTCAGCTGTGGGGAAAAAGTGTTGTCTCTCCGGGTTAAGCTCAAGGTTTCCCTTTGAACCGCATGTCTGTCTGAGTGAATTAACTAATGTAGCGTGACACAAACTTTGCCTACCACAGAAATGCCACTGTTCCCTTGAAAGTACACTGCTGACTCTGATGGTACCTCTCTTCGCAATAACTAGGCTGTCGTTTGGGAACAAGCGTGGTCGAGAATGAACTTGTGAATGTCGCCTTTCACAGGATCTGTGTGTGAGAACTCGCAGTCTCTCAGGGAAGAGCCAATATCCACTAATGGCATTTGCTACTAAGAGGACTATTAGGAGCCAGATGAAATGCATGGTTCGGTAAAGAATCTATAATACATTAAAACCTCCCATATCCGTAGCATTGGAATAGATTAGCAGGGGAGCTACTGTATGTGGGTGCCCGTGAACTGCAGACTGATGAAAGGTTGCGTTATCAGTTAGAGCAGTAGCCAATAACCAATAAGCTCCTCACCTGTGAAGCATGACTAATTACAATGTGGCAGCATCCCTCAGTGGGGATGTGTGAGTGTGTAGCAAGAGAGTGTCTGCTTTATGGTCTAATAGGTACACTAGCTCTAATTAATCATGAGTGAAACATTGATGCTGCAGTACAGAGATCTTAATCAGACAAAATGGACACACACTTCCATCTCTTTCTTCTCTTCCTCCCTGTCTCTTCCAACACCCTCTCTCTCTTGTCCCCCTTCTCTCTGTCTCACCTCTCCCCCTACCATCCTCCCTTCTCTCTCTCACCTCTCCCCCTACCATATTCCCTTCTCTCTCTCACCTCTCCCCCTACCATCCTCCCTTCTCTCTCTCACCTCTCCCCCTACCATATTCCCTTCTCTCTCTCACCTCTCCACCTACCATCCTCCCTTCTCTCTCTCACCTCTCCCCCTACCATCCTCTCTTCTCTCTCACCCTCTCTTCCCTCAAACCACTCTTTCACACCCTCTCTTCTCTCAACCATCTCTTTCTTACCCTCTTTTCCCTCGCTCTTCTCTCTTCCATTTCTCTTCCCTCTCTTGCTCCTCCCTCAACCCTCTCTACCCCCTCAGAAAACAGAAGTCTAATTCAAAAGTGATTTTGTTTTATGGACTTACTGTATGTTGAATGGTGAGTCTGTTTCAGCTATATTTTTTCTACTTCCTCTTAACTAAAAGACTGGGAGAGAGACTGGACCCAGGCCAGCAAGCTCTAAGCGTCTCTTTCACCAGCAGTTTTTATAATGGTGAGCACTTCATTTATTCCCCTTTGTCATTTTAAAATCATCAATCCACTGTTGGGGAGGATCACTAGGAGCCGGGAGCTTCTGACAGCTCATTTGAGTGTGTTGATTGTTTTCTATAGTTGACTTCTGTGTAGGTGGGTATGACTTCAACTGCCAGTGCTGGCCACTACAAACTGTTCTATTGAAGTTGAGTGGTGGTTTATAAATGCATGGTGGGAAGGCAGATCAGCCACTCACATTCATGTAATTTCGAATCCATGAAGAGAATGTTTGTTCTTCTGGTCCTGTTTTTTCTGAATTGCTTAAACACTAAACCCCATTCATTGAACTGAATTCTCATGGGCCTAAACCAGTTTGTCAAATCAGTCACTCTTTAAGCAAATTCTGGTAGTTATACACCATTATCAAATTGCATTTACTTCGTTTGCAAAACTCAAAACACACTTCTCACTCACTAAGTCACATTTCACACTGTGATGCACTTGTGTTGAAAATGGTAAACACAAGTGGCAAAAGTTAAACACAACTACTACACAGTTGTCATCATTTACACACAATGAAAATGTTAACATTGCAAAGAATATAACTCTGTTTAGAGTACACAGGAGGCTCAGGTCGGAGGCAGAGCAGAAAGAATGAATCTCTCATTGATTTTCATTATGCAGTTGGTCCAAAATTATTTGTTTATTGTAATAGGATTTTCGTTAAGTTTTCTGCCACTGCTGGTATACAGACATACAATACTGAATTACTTGCTGTATTTACAGTATTCAATATTTTCACAGAACAAAGCTAATGGGACACATTTCCCAATACTTAGGTCACTTTTTCAAAACTCTTCACACAGTTCTCCAAACCAACTGTCAGCTCGGCACAGCAGTTCATTTCACTTTCAAAATGCACTAAAACTACCAAATCATTTTGCACTAAGTAATTCCAAAATACAATAATTTGTATACACACCATCCACTGATACAGATACAATAGTAATGCAAAACTACTCCGCTGTTGTTTCCTTTTGTAATGAAATTGAAAGAGTAACACCTGTGTAGATGTTCATCTACAATGAGAATCAGCTGTGGTTGGTCCAATTGTCTAATTGTTTTTATAGCATTTCATTTTAGGATTTAAAATATATTTCATTACCATATTACTGTAGAATTGTAGCAAAATTGTAAGGATTGCGCTTGGGTATGATGGTTGGATCCAATTGCACGACTGTAGCAACGAACAAGGTTGAGTGTCCGTGTAGAGCAGCACGTAGGGCACAAGCTCTAACAATGTTTGTTCGGTGGAAGGAGGGGAATGTGCACAATACCGGAGTGGTACTGTGCTGGGAATAGTGACGTCGTCAGATATATAGAAAGGCTTGAAAGCCGAGTGCTGCGTGGAAACGCAGGAGTCAAAATAACAAAATACCTAACAAAGAATGACCAGCGTGGTACTTCGTTTGAACTGACACTGAGCCAAGGGAAACGGGGAACTACGTAGGGCCAGTGATCAGTGTGATGAGGTACAGGTGCGTGCAGGTGGCCAGGTGTTTGGTGACTGTGTGATTCGTGACAGGGAGGAGCAAATCGCTCACAGGCCACCAGAGGTAGCCAACGGGCCAGCAACAGTCAGGTAGGGTGGAACCCTGACAGGACCCCCCCTCAACGGACGCCACCTGGCGGCCGCCCGACACGGCCAGGATGGGCATGGTGGAAGTCGCGAATGAGCGAGGGGTCGAGGATACGCGAACTGGGCTGCCAGCTGCGCTCCTCAGGGCCGTAACC